>APFE031153273.1:1897-41741 GCA_000404065.3 Pinus taeda | reverse complement strand
GAGGCTGGTATAATTCAACTAAGTCAAAGTTCTTTCTCTGCTCCAGTAGTATTAGTGCACAAGAAGGATGGATCATGGTGCATGTGTCCGGATTATAGGGAGCTCAACAAGCTCACTATTAAAGATAAGTTTTCCATTCTTGTCTTTGATGAATTACTGGATGAATTGGATGGATCAATTTACTTCACCAAGTTGGATCTTTGTTTAGGATATCGTCAAATTAGAATGAAGACTGAAGACATTCCGAAACAGCATTTAGAACTCATGAGGGTCATTATGATATTTTGGTCATGCCTTTTGGCCTTACCAATGCACCTTCAACATTTCAAGGTTTGATTTATTCAATTTTCAAACCATTCCTTAGAAAATTTGTGTTAGTATTTTTTGATGATATACTAATCTACAACAAGTCTTGGAAGGATCATGTTGAACATGTTGACAGGGTGCTACAACTATTGGAGGAGAAACAATTATATGCAAAAAGGATCCAAATGGTTTTAGAGTACAAAGAGGTAATATCTGGTCATATTGTATCTCATGAAGAGTTAAGGTAACCCTAGCAAAATTAAAGCCATTAAGGAATGAGAAATCCCCACATTCCATAAAGCATCTGCGAGGATTTCTCGGGTTGACAGGGTATTATCGCAAGTTGTTAAGAATTATGGGAGAATAGCAGCACCTCTAACAACATTATTGAAGAAAGATGCATTTTCATGGACTCCGGAAGCAACAAAGGCCTTTGAACATCTTAAAGAGGCAATTGCCAAGCACCGGTCTTAGCTACATCGGACTTCACAAAAACCTTTATTGTGGAATGTGATGCTTCAGGAAATGGAATTGGTGTTGTTTTAATGCAAGATGAAAGACCCATTGCTTTTGAAAGTCGTCCAATCCAGGGAAAGTTTTACACAAAGCTATTTATGAGAAGGAAATGTTGGCAATACTCCATGCACTTAAGAAATGGCGACCCTACCTAATGGGAAGACACTTCAAGTAAAAACGGATCATGATAGCCTTAAATACTTTTTAGAACAAAGATTATCCTCTGAAGAGCAACAAAAGTGGGTCACCAAGATGTTGGGTTATGACTTTGAAATCATCTACAAAAAAGGGAAGCAAAATGTGGTGGCAGATGCACTCAAGAAAGGATGAGGATGTGGAAGCATTGTTGTGCACCATTTCTATTATCGAACCAGATTGGATAAATGAAGCAAGGGAGGAATGGAAGAATGATGAAGAAGTGTGGGCACTTATTCGAAAATTACAACAAGATTCCAGTACATCTGATACATTTACCTGGAAAAATGATTCGTTATGGTACAAAGATCGCTTATACCTCTATAAGAATTCCCAGTTAAAACAAAAGATTCTTATGGAATTGCACACTTCTCCCTTAAGAGGGCACTCAGGATTTTTAAAAACTTACCATAGGGTTAAGAAGGAATTTTTTTGGGATGGCCTTAACTCGGATATTCAAAAGTCTGTGGCGGAATGTTTGGTTTGCCAACAAATAAAGTTGAAACAATTAAGACATCGGGTCTATTACAACCTTTATCCATTCCACGCCAATGTTGGGAGGAGGTTTCAATGGATTTTATCACGGGTCTACCCAAGTCTGAGGGAAAGAGTGTCATCATGGTGGTAGTTGACAGACTTACCAAGTATGCACACTTTTGTGCATTATCACATCCATTTAAAGCCAGTACAGTTTCTACTGCATTTATGGAAACATTTCAAAAACTACATGGAAACCCAAAGGTTATTGTAAGTGACAGAGAAAGGTTATAGCTACGAAATCGGTCAATTTCAGAGTATCTTATCAAGTGGAAGAACTTATCCGCTGAAGATGCCACATGGGAGGATGAGAATTTTATACAGAAGCATCTAGAACTACTGAAGCATTGAGGACAACACTTTTTTAAGGAGAGGGGCATGTTGGGTCCCTATAATACTGTGATTACCCAATTACTATTGTAGTTGTACCCCTTATTAATATTTTTGTGCCTCTATTGTCCCCATATTGTTATTACTGTGCCTCATAGAATCCCTCTATTGTTATTTTTGTGGCTTTATATTATTATTGTTAGGTTTTGTCATTTGAATCATCCAAGAATTGTTCATTTATGTAATGTAAAGGAGGTTTCCCCCTCAAAGAGGCTAAATTTTAAGGCGTTGATCTATTTTTTCTATCCTTTTCTTGAGCTGGTTTCATAACAAAATGTTGTTTTTGCAGAATAGAGCATAAGGGCACAAATTCTCTTCTCAACACATAGATAGATATGTAAATTCAGTTTTTTTATACACACAGGGTGGCCTCTACTGCAGCATGTATCTTCCTTACAAGAGAATTTTAAAAATGATGAGGAGATTTCGGAGTGCAGAGAAAGAACTAGGTAAATACAATGAAATATGCAGACAGTCTTTCATGGTTTGTTTAATGCACAGGTAGACTTTTGTTTTTCAAACTAATGTCATTCAATTCATCACCTTGCACAAACAAATCATGCACAGAGAAGTTCTCTCAAGCATACCTCATTTGGAGCTTGAAATTCAATGAAAACTCCGGGTTTCCCTTCTGCTGAACGGTTTCTAAACTAGTGGAGGACGACTGGTTAACTGTTTTTGGAAGCGGTGGATACGTACTCCAGTGGAGAACGTCGTGAGTGCAGAATGAACAGAGGGTGGTGCATGTTTCGACTGAGCGCTTTTTAACTACGGTGTGATTCGTGGTGAGGGGATGAGGTGGACGGACCGGATCGTTGATCCGACGTCACAGCCATAATGTTTCTGTGTGTTTCTAACCACCATCACCTCCGCTCTCCCATTATCGGCCACCACCACTACCAGTCCCGACGATTTCTTTCTGAATGGACACTACACACGTGCTGGCTGCACATCTAATTGGCAATTTTGAATGTAATGGGGCTCGTTTGGATTTCACGAGGATATGTAACTGGCCGAGGGTGGCCAGTTACCGATTTCACCCAATCCGAACCATTCCCATAGTCATGCAACTTTTAAAATATGATTTATGCAATTAAGGAATGAGTTTAAGCACTTACCTACGTGGTCGCGGCCGTGTTATGCAAATTTCAGGTTATGGAACCCATTCCTTCGTTTGTTGTTGCTGCATGCATACTGCATGCTTGGCCTCTGTTGCTGCTAATGTTCTTACGTTCAAGAAGAGCTCATGCATGTCTCTTCTGCCATACTTTGTTGTCCCTGTCTCTGGAGTATGTCTTTCAGCGGGATCAGCTGCTACAGGATTCCTGTAAGATGTCCTGTAGCTGCTTCTCCTACTGGAATGCAAGCTAGAATGAGTAGGGCTATATTGCTGACGAGGGTCTCGGCTGATGAGGAATCTAGACGACGGGTAACAGGTATGGTGAGTGAAAAACTGCTGCTTGATTTGTCATTAAGAAGTTTTTGCTGGGAGTGTGAAGAAAACAAGATTTTTATGTGTGACTGTGCAGGAACATAAAAAATGAGTCCAATGGAGGTGTACGAAGATGGAAAAATGTGACATATGGCGATGGATGGAAACAGGGATGTTTACAGGCCTCATGGGCAGATTCCCAACCTTCAGGTCCTCAGAAATCGATCTTCGCTTGTTTGTAGGCTCTATAGGATCTTCCTGTAGAAGACACAAAACTTCCCGTAGAAGGTGAAATCTTAGCCCGAATGAGACGAAATCTTAGGAAAGAGTAGTGGTTAATGGAGGAACGGATTGTGAGGATGCTTGCAGCCTAGTGCTGACCTGTCTTTGTCTTGTGCGATCCTCCTAACTTGTAATGTCCTTCCTAGAACTTGCAATTATTCAACAGAAATTAGGTTTATTTTTCTCTCTTTTTTCTTCTTTTTTTGAGACAGCTAGGGCACCTCCAGGAGGTTTTCACCCTCACTGTCTGCCCTGGGCACCTCCAAGAGGTTTTCACCCAAGGATATTTTTTTTGTCTTTTTGTACAAGGTGTGGGGGGAGTGGAGGCAGGGGCCTGCTCCACTACCAATACTGATTTATCCAAAGTTTCAATGAACTCCTGCTTAGAAAGGGGCTTCCTGTAGATTTTCAATCGATGCCCATTGACGAGCATGAGAATGGCTTCTTCATCAATGGTCCTGATAAGGACTGAACCATTGTCGTTGCATCTCTCCATTGTATATGGTCGCGGCCATCTTGTCCTCAGCTTCCCTTTGAAATCCTTGTATCTTGAATCATTTAACAGCGCCCAATCTCCTGGTTGAAATTGTTTTTCTTTAAGGTACCAGTCATGCCATATCTTCCTCTGAAGTGGCGAAGGGCCTGCATTCTCTGTTCATCTAGTCCATTCAACTGAAGTAATATTTCTTGTTGTGCATGGCTGAGATCTAGGTCCAGCTAAGCTGCCAACCTCAATTTGTTATATTCAAATTCTATGAACAACAAAGCCTTCTTTTCATAGACTAGATCATAAGGTGTGAAACCTGTTGTAGTTTTCAAAGTTGTGCTATAGGCCGAGGTGGCCTCAACCAAGCGATCTGCCCAATATTTTCTGCTGCTGCTCACCACTTTAGTCAAAATCTCTTCCAAAGCTCTGTTAGTGATTTCCGCCTGTCCATTTGCTTGCGAATGATAAGGGGTGGAAGTTCTGTGCCTAATCCTGTAATGAGCGAGCAGGTTTTCAATCAGGTTAGAAGTAAACTGACTTCCTTGATTTGTGACTAACTCCCCCTGATAGCCGAACTTGAAGAAGATATTCTCCCTCAAAAACTCAGCCATTTTTTCTTCTGTTGCTGCCTTGATTGCCTTTGTTTCTGCCCACTTTGTCAGGTAGTCCGTGCACACAATGATGTAAGACTTTTGGTTTGAAGGAGGGTTGATAGGACCCACAAAGTCCATGCCCCACTTCTCAAATGTCTCGAAAGTCAATTGAGGTTGGAGGGGCATTTCATCCCTGGGAGTTGGCTTTCCCATCCTTTGACATCGGTCACATCAGCTGATGTATCTCCTGACATCTTGATGAAGAGTGGGCCAATAGTAGCCTACCTGTGGAATTTTGAAAGCGGTTCTTTTTGCTGCAAAAGTGGCCTCCACAGGGCCCATCATGACAGATGAGGAGGATGTCAAAAACTTCCTCCTCCCTGACACAATGCCTCAAAATCTGTTCCGGGCCAAGTTTAAACAGGTTACCCCCAATCCATGTGAATGGGGCATTTTTCCTGACGATCTTGCTCTTCTCTTTTGAGGATAGGTATGGCGGGAACTGTGCTGAAACCAAGTAATTTGTTATATCAGCAAACCATGGAGAGAGTACTGAAATAGCAAACAGGTGTTCATCTGGCATTTGATCGTCCACCACCTCTTCTTCACCGATAGACAAATCTAGTCTAGACAGAAAATCAGCAACAACATTTTCCTTATCTCGCTTATCAACTATGGTCAAATCAAATTGCTGCAATAAAAGTAACCATCTAATGGTACGACCATTTACATCAGGTTTATTCATTAAATATCTAATTGCAGCATGATCAGTGTGTACAAATGTTTGATAACTAGTAATGTAGTGTCTGAACTTGTTTAGGGAATGGACTACAGCTAAGAGCTCTTTCTTGGTTACGATATAGTTTAACTCTGCCTTGGACAAGTTTTTACTGAAAAAATATATTGCATATGGTAGCTTCTCTTCAACTTGTCCTAAGGCTGCTCCTATGGCTTTGTTCAAGGCATCTGTGTGAATGTGGAAAGGTAGGGCCCAGTTTGGACCTCTCAAGATTGGGGCAGTTACCAACTTATCTTTCAACGCATCCAGAGCCTCTTGACAGTTGTCAGTCCATATGAACTCAACATCCTTCCCCAAAAGACCAAATAATGGAGAGGTTAGCTTACTGAAATTTTTAATGAATCTTCTATAGTATCCTGCTAAGCCTAAAAAACTTCAAACATCTCTTACCTTCTGAGGAGGTGGAACCCTTTGGATGATAGCAATCTTGTTGGGATCCACCTGTAATCATTGCTGAGAAATTGTATGACCTAGGATGGTCCCTTTAGTCATCAGAAATTCACGTTTTTCTAGACTGAGGGATAGATTCATTTCAATACGCTTGGTTAGAACTTTTCCCAGGTTAATCAATGCTTCTTAGAAGCTGGACCCATAAGGAGTAAAGTCATCCATATAGATTTCCACCGAATCATGAACTAGTTCAGCAAATATGCTCATTACTGCTCTCTGGAAAGTGGCAGGAGCATTGCATAACCCAAAGGGAAGGACCCGGTAGGCAAAGGTACCCCATGGACAAGTGAAAGTGGTCTAATCTTGGTCTTCCGGGCTGATTTGGATCTGATTATACCCGCTAAACCCATCTAGGAAGGAGAAGAACTTCCTTGCCAACCCATCTAACACTTGATCTATGAAAGGTAAAGGTAAATGGTCCTTCTTGGTGGCTTTGTTAAGTTCTCGATAATCGACACAAATTCTCCACTTCCCGTTTTTCTTGGGGACAAGCACCAGAGGAGAAACCCACTCGCTGTCAGAGATGGGGTAGATGAATCCTGCATCCATCAACTTTTGTAATTCTTCTTTGACAATGTCTTCAATGGCTGGATTCATTCTCCTCTGAGGCTGCCTGACTAGTTTACAATCCTTTTTAATGTAAATGTGGTGGGTACAGACCGAAGGGTGGACTCCTTTCATCTCCTTATAGCTCCAAGCAAAAGCATCCAAATGGCAGTTCAATAAGCTACACAACTCCTTCTCCTGAGAGGGGGATAGGGATGAGTTGATCCTCAAGGTTCTTTCAGGGCCAAATTCCACATTCTTAACTCGAGGGTAGGTCGGATCAGCCACACAGAGATCCACTAAAGCACTGGCTTGGGTGTTTTCTACCAACTCTTCTAATGGTAGCACGCTGGGAGGTGGATTCTGAATCAAATTCTCAATAAGGTCATCCTCGGTTTGAGGACCTCCCCTGGTGACTTCCACTGTGCACACTGGAGCAGAGTAGACTTCATCCTCATCTTCTTCCTCCAACCAGAGAGGTAAGTCATGTTCTAGCAGAGGTTGGGCTGAAGGATATAGGACGAGTTGTTTGGACATAGGCCATTCTTGATGGTCATGCTCCCAGCTCGACAACTGATGTAAGCATCTGCGGTAGCTGACTAAGGCCTTCCCAGAATGAGGGGGTATCCAGTGAGTTTTGCCTTTAGCTGAAGGACCAAAAAGTCCGCAGGGTACTCCCAAGAATCAACAAAGACCATGACATCTTCCACAATCCCTTCGGGGGTCACGGTGGAGCGGTCTGCTAACTACAGTATTGTCGAGGTCTTTCTTAGGGAACTGTGAAGGTTGAGTTTGAGCATAGTGTCCCTGGTCATCACATTAATGGCAGCCTCTAGATCAATCAGGGTGTGGGGGATTATGGTTCCATTGATGTGGACATCAACTACAGGACTCCGAGAGTCCAGATATTTCGGACAGATTACTTGTCCCAACATTAGGTCGGACAGTTGTCCTATGACATTGATAGTTGGGGCATCTCTCTTGCGTCTGCCTAGGTGCCTGAAACACTTCTCTTTAATCAATTTGTTGTAGATTGGTACATCTTTTATGGCCTGGAGAAGTGGTATTTTCATACATAACTGTTTAAGCTCACCCAGAAGTTTAGTCTCTTCTGGGTTTGGTTGCGTGGTTCCAGTTAGTCTCTCAGGAAAGGGTGGAACGACTTTGGGTTCACTTTCCTGTTTCTCTTCCTCATTCTCCTTAGGAGGTTGGCTATCTGGGAGGACATTCCCAGATCGTAGGTTGATCTCCTGAATCTCCACAGCATAGGTAGGGCATGTTGTCTCTCGAGTATATACCTATTGGGCCTGTCTGTTATTGGGGTTCGGGTTCAGTTGGATAGGCATATAGGGATGTCTTGGAGGAGCAGGGGGTAATGGTTATGGTTGAGCAGGTGGTGGAGGCAAAATGGCGGGAAGAGAGTTGTATTGGGGCCTCTACCCCTGTTGAGGTGCATTCCACTAAGGTTGGGACTGAACATGAGAATGAAATGAATGAGCAGCAGGTTGGGTATGGTATTGAGATGGATATGACCAAGGAGGGGGTGCGGACCAACAAGGATGAGAAGGGGGACCTCAAGAAAGTATGTGAGTGGATTGGTTGGGGTTGTAATAAATCTCAGATGTCCCTTGCATCCCATGCTGGTAAGGTCTGGATCCATGTGGCCTCCTTTGGTTTAGGATGTAGAACAGTTCAGTGGTTCCTTCAGCCCCTTGGTACATAGCTTTAAGTCCGGGTAAGGTTGGGCACTGGTTTGTAGGGTGGTCTTCCTCACAAATCAAACATACCTCTACTGAGTGCAATGGACACTCGTTTCGAGGATGTTTCCTTGTGCATCTGGAACAAAAGATGGCCAAAGCTCTCTCATCTTCCTCTTTCTTTTGTTGGATTCGAAAAGTATCTAGCTACATGGCAATGGTCTGTCTCATCTCACTTTTAAGGTCTTCCTTCTAATTTGCAAACTCATGTTTAGAGAAGGTGGCGCTGGCTGAAAGTTGATTCCCCCTACCTCTTTTTCGGGCTGCCCTAGAATGGTTTCTAAACACAGTCTTAATGTTATCATAAGGTAGTTGGTAGATGTCTCCTCCAGCCATCAAATGGAGGGTATCTAGAAGGCCTTCAGGGATTCGTCGGAGCAGAACCAGCTTCAAAGATTCGGGGTCAAGTGTGCACCTAGCCCTTTGATAACTGAGTTGGAACCTTTCTTCATAATCTTCTAAAGATTCATCGCTTCCCATGGTCATCCGAAAAATTTCTCCCTTCGTTTCCTTTGACCTACAGTAATCCCGGTATTTGTTGTTAAAGGCTTGCTGCATCTGAGCCCATGTTGTGATACTGTTTCTAGGTAACCCCATGAACCAGCACAGTGCTGCATCCTTGAGGGTAGAGGGAAAGAGTTTCAACTTTTGCTCATCTTCTGCATAGTCATAGGTTCAACAAAGGACAACAAACTTAAACAACAAGGTATCAGGATCTTCAGTGGTCAATCGATGGAAGTGAGGTAAGGCTGAGGGATTTATGTTTTTCATTTTTGTGTCCCCATTGGTCTCTCGGATGGGAAAGGCACCTTCTATTCTCTCCTCATCTCCTATGTCGTTCTTGTGTTCGGCCATGGTCTCAGGAGGAATGTGTTCTTGCTCTTCTTTTGTTAGAGGATCTTCGTGTATTTCTGGAGGTTCACTGCCACCGAAGAAGAGAGAAGGGTGACTCAGTGATGTGGTGGGGGTGTTGGGTAAGAATTTTCCTGAATTGTCTCTGTTCCTACGAGGCATGAAATGAAATATTTTTGGTTGATTTTTTTATTTTTTTATGCCTGTACCTGCAAAACTAAAATAGATTGAATTGCAACTAACTAAAGTAAACCTTGTTGGAATGAAAATTGTAGAATTGAAATGAAAGCAGGAAATGACTAATCTATGCTACTGAAATGAAATTGCAGAAATCAAATGCTAAGCTATGTTTGCAGAATTGAAATTGCGGAATTGAAATGCTAATTTACGCTTGCAGAATTGAAATGTTAATCTAGGAAAGCAGGAAATGTCTAATCTACTTTTGCGGAAATGAAATTGCAGAATGGAAATGAAACTACTCTACTCTTGCTGAAATAAACTACTTAACAGAAGGTTGCAGTAAAAAATAGAAGAAAAGCAGCAATCACAAATAATCTGACGCTTTCCCGGCAACGGCGCCAAAAAGATGGTGGGCTCCAGTATTGCAGCAATAATGCTGCAACTCCTGTGACTCCCTTCTTTACTTTTATCAACCCGGTTGTTCGTAACAAACTTGGAAGCGACGATGCTATATGCACATGTACTGGCTCTTGCTGTAGGCTATCCCTTGATCAGTTGGTACAAGTCCACTAGGAGCTTAAGCCAACTTCTATGAGCTCTTAGAAGAATCTTTTAATTGTGATGGATGAAAGCTAACTCAAAGAAGGCTAGTCTACTTGCAGAAAGAAGCTGAAAGCCGAAAAGAAATGCAAACCCTAGCAAATCCTAGTTTTGCCGACTAACCCTACTGGTGCAAGAAAAGAGATGAAAGCGGTGGAAATGGATGCCATTGACTCTTGGAAAGGTAAAATGCATGTGACTAAGCTACTTCTGAAGTAAAATCTGGAAAAAAACATCTTTATGCATTTTGAGTAATTTTGCAGAATTATTGTGCATGTGTTTTAACGAATTTTGATTGTGCAGAGGTTGATTGGCAAAAGGAAATGGAGTAGGCATTTGCAGGAGGTTGGGAAGGTGAGAAGAGGGCCTAAGGGGTCCCTAACAACCTTCTAGAGAGTTTCGCAGCGATCAGATCTTGAAAAATTGCTCACGTGAACTTCTACAGGAAGTCTGCAGGGGTTCTATAGGATGTTCTACAAGAAGAGCCAAAAGAGGATTTTGGAGGGTTGATGGTGAAAAAATGGTGGGAAAGTGGAAATGGAGGTTGGATAAGGATGTGAAGGGGTCTAGGACCTGGTGAATGAAGCTAAGGATTGGTTAAGGTGGTTGGATTTGTTCAAGGATGGAGGGAGCAATGCTGCACAAGAATGTAGAAATTAAGGCAAATTGGAAAAATGTGGCAAATGAAGGGAAGGAATCTTGGATTAGAGGTTGGAGCAAGTTGTGTGATGGAGGAAGGCAGAGAGGTATTACAGGTGTTCTGCACACTATTTTCCAAAACTAATCGAACAAAGACTAGGAAAACCAGAGATCTAGCTATTTTGATCTAATCCGGCCTAAAACCTAGAATCATGATGAATAGAAGTTTATAGGCAAGAAATCATGCAAGATAACTATGGAAGCTAAGCAAGAACAGATCTTAAACATGCAAGTACAACTGGTATCAACTTTTCCAAAAAATTTAACACTAGCAATTGCATGGAAAGGCAAAAACATTGTTTTTGTGGCAGCAAGTATGCCTTGGTCTCAGCTCATGGTCCCAAGGAGGGAGAGATGGGATCAAGGATTGTTTGATGGCCATTTTGTAGATCTTTTCCTTTACCAAACTGTAAAATCAACGTGAAGCATGAAAAACTATTTTAATCATCGAAAACAACCTAAGTAGCAAAGCAAGATCTTAACCTAAATAACAGAATTTATTCTAAGAATGCAACAAAGACACATAAAAATACACAAAGGAGGTACTGGCACTTGAGTTGAGCCCAAACCCAAGAGCTACAGCCTCCTAAGAATGCTCAGAGCTGGTACAAAGTGAAATTTATCTCCATTACTCAAAAAATAATAATGTCACAAAATTGTTTACAGCAAAAGCTCGAAGATGAGCTGAAATGCAGAGTTGCATTAAAGTGCAAAAAACAATTGTTCAATGGCTAAACTTCTGAGGCTTGAAGCCTTCCTACTTATGCACCACGAGGACTCCCAACAGCCCTCCCTAACTTTAGGAGCTTGGCTGCTCAAAACTGCAATTAATCAACCACTTCACAAAATCTGCTCGATTGCCCCTTGGAATCATCTTTGGTGCGTTGTTGAACTCCGAGCTGATGGTGGAGAACTCAAAGAAGGGGTCATTTAGTGCTGGAGACACCCTTCCTACAAATCCTCGACCTTGTTCCTTCGTATTTGGCTGTCAACTTGCTCATAAATGCTTGACCTTGGACCAAAAGATGTCCAAAAATCTGCAATAAGCACGAATTAGACTTTGTGGTCAAGTGACTATTCTCATTCAATCAAATCACATAAATATATTCAAAAGCATGCATAGAACTATGAAGAATGGTGGATTAATCGAGAATAATAGGCAAAATGAGCCCAATAAGTTACCCATTTTTGGGGCTCATCACATGACACAATCGAGTATGGGTTGAGATATACTTAAGGTGATGGTGTCAAGTTATGTGGTTATACGGATGCAAATTGAGCAAGCAATTTAGTGGATTGGAAAATCATATCAGGGTCTTGCTTCAACATTGGATCACGAGTTGTGTCTTGGTGCAGCAGGAAGCAAATGTTCATAGCACTGAGCTCTGTAGAGGCAAAGTACATGGTAGCTAGCATGGCCACATGTGATGGATGTGGATGACCTCTTTTTGATAGGGTCATCAGAGCTCATATAAGGTTGCAAGAGGAACCTGACCACAAAGTTGAACATGAAGGATTTGGGACTGACGCATTACTTTGTAGGCTTAGAGGTATAGTAGAGGGACAAGGAGATCTTCCTTGGTTAAGGGAAATATTACTACAGAGTTACTGAAGAGGTTCAGGATGCATAATTGTAGGCCTATGTCCATGCCTATGATTACTAACCGCAGGAAGATAGATGCATCAGAGGTAGAGGACGTGGACCCAACCTTGTATAGGCAACTCATCAATTCACTCATGTATCTAGTCAACAATAGACCAAACATATTCTTCGCAATCAATGCTCTTACTCAATTTATGGTGGGGCCTAATATACTGGATTAGACAAAAACGAGGCATATATTGAGTTACTTTTGCGAAAAATCGAGTATGGATTGACATATACTCGAGGTGATGGTGTCAGGTTATGTGGTTATACGAATGTAGATTGGGCAGGTAGTTCATTGGATTGAAAAGCACATCGGGGTGTTGCTTCAACATTGGATAAGGGGTTGTGTCTTGGTGCAACAGAGAGCAGAAGGTCATAGCTTTGAGCTTTGTCGAGGCAAAGTACATGGAAGTTAGCATGGCCACATGCAAAGCTATTTAGCTCAAAAGATGCTAGTTAGTTTGTTTGGACAGAGGATGGAGGCGACCAATATCTACTGCGATAATCAGAGTTGCGTCAGGCTCTCTAAGAATCTAGTGTTTTATGATAGGTCGAAACATATAAACATGCAATACCACTTCATCAGGGATTGTGTGAAGCATGGATCAGTTTGGCTACAACTTGTTCCTATAGACCAAGAAGTGGTTGATATACTCACAAAGGCTCTAGGGAGAGCCAAGTTCATCTACTTCAGAGAACAAATGGGGATAGTGGAGAACACATTCCTTGCTAAGAGGAAGTGTTGATTTTTGGTGTAGCATCAGACAGGTGTTCCTCAAATTCTAAGAGTGAGATATTGAGGAATGCTCGTGAGTACAACAATGACACTGCTCTTTTATCCGTCCTAAGGTTGCTCACCCTCCATCTCTCTAAGTCCCTCCTGAGTGTTTCCCTTTTTGGTGCATCAATGCCTTAATGCCCGAGGCTTGTGGCATGTGAAACACAGTCTTCTTCTCCTAAGATCTCTTCTAGTCTCCTCATCAAAGACTTGGTGAATGAAGCTAAGGAGTGGTTAAGGTGGTTGGATTTGTTCAAGGATGAAGGGAGCAATGCTGCACAAGAATGTAGAGATTAGGGCAAATTGGAAAAGTGTGGAAAATGAAGGGAAGGAATCTTGGATTAGGGGTTGGAGCAGGTTGTGTGATGGAGAAAGGCTAGGTAGGGAGGTATTACTGGTTTTCTGCACACTATTTTCCAAAACTGATTGAGCAAAGACTAGAAAAACCAGAGATCTAGCTATTTTGACCTAATCTGACCTAAAAACGAGAAACATGATGAACAAAAGTTTATAGGCAGGAAATCATGCAAGATAACTATGGAAGCTAAGCAAGAACAGATCTCAAACATGCAAGTACAACTGGTATCAACTTTTCCAAAAAATCTAACACTAGCAATTGCATGGAAAGGCAAAAACAATGTTTGTGGCAGCAAGTATGCCTTGGTCTTTGCTCATGGTCCCAAGGAGGGAGAGATGGGATCAAGGATTGCTTGATGGCCTTTTTGCAAATCTTTTCCTTTATCAAACTGTCAAATCAACCTGAAGTATGAAAAGCTATTTTAATCATCGAAAACAACCTACGTAGCAAAGCAAGATCTTAACCTAAAGAACATAATTTATTCTAAGAATGCAACAAAGACACATAAAAGTAGACAAAAGGAGGTACTGGCACTTGGGTTGGGCCCAACCCCAAGAGCTACAACCTCCTAAGAAAGCTTAGAGCTGATACAAAGTGAAATTTATCTCCATTACTCAAAAAATAATCATGTCACAAAACTGTTTACAGCAAAAGCTCAAAGATGAGCTGAAATGCAGAGCTGCACTAAGGTGTGAAAAACAATTGTTCAATGGCTAAACTACTAAGGCTTGAAGCCTTTCTACTTATGCACCACGAGGACTCCCAACAACCCTTCTTAACTTTAGGAGCTTGGCTGCTCAAAATTGTAGTTAATCAGCCACTTCACAAAATCTTCTCAGCTACCCCTTGAAATCATCTTTGGTGGGCTGTTGAACTCCGAGCTGATGGTGGAGAACTCGAGGAAGGGGTCATTTAGTGTTGGAGACACGCTTCCTATGAATCCTTGGCCTTGTTCCTTCGTATTTGGCTGTAAACCTGCTCATAAATGCTTGACCTTGGTCCAAAAGATGCCCAAAAATCTGCAATAAACACATATTAGATTTTGTGGTCAAGTGACTATTCTCATTCATTCAATTAACATAAATATATTCAAAAGCATGCAAAGAACTGTGAAGAATGGTGGATTAATCGAGAATAATAGGCAAAATGAGCCCAATAAGTTACCCATTTTTGGGGCTCATCATCACCCCTTGTTGAATGTGTTACTCATCCTCTGAGCAACTAATCTAGCTCATCATCTTTGATTGCTTTGACTACCTCTCTGACATCCTAGGATTCCGAGGTGATGTCCTCTTCTCGGTCATGAAACCTTGCTTCTCTCTCTACCTCCTCCCACTACTTGTGTTCTTCTTCTTTGACCCCTTCCAGCAATCCAAAAAGAAATGGAGGACTAAACTTTAGGCCAATCCAGCTGGCCTTTAGATTTTGCATTGACTGTTTGTAGAGGGGTACTCTGGCCAAAGCCTCCCGCATCCTTGTTGGGGAGTGGTCCTCCCTTATTTTCAGACTGTGGGACAATGTGTTCCATCTTCTGGTGCAAGGATGGATGCAGTTATCACCCAACAATGTCTCCATGTCCTCAAAGTGAGCAATGGCCTGAGCTTGTCTTTCAATGTAGTCTGGGAGAACCTGAGGGTTGTTGGCCAGGTGCTTATGGGCATACACTAAAGTTGTGGGATCTTTCGATTCTGCTCTAGTCATGAGTGGCTCACTCAGCTGCTTGTCCATAACTTCCTGAATTTCTGCTGCCCTCTTTTTCTCGTGGTTTAACCAAGAGACCATGGCCATTAGTTGCACATCCCCCAATGCTGCATTAGGGTCCCATAGGTTTATGTTTGGAAGTGCTAAGTTGTGTAAATAGAATTATGCTAACTTGGCATTATCTTCAGCTGAGCTACTATCACACAAATACATGAACTGATTGTAGTCCTGGAATGGAAAGGTGCCCCTTTAGGCCAGTGGGTTAATTTGAAATTGCAACCATTGATCCTTAAGATATAATGCATATGACTTTGTAGGTCGCCTACATTGTAAGGCTTTTACTGCCCAGCTGGCCATGCAGGCCATTTGGGCTTCTTTCTCTTACACATGTTGTTTCAAAGCCTGTATTTCTTCTGCTGCTTATGACTCCTTTTCCTGTAGCAGTTTTGTTAGTATCTCAACATCAGTTGGCAGCTTTTCTTCTCTTTGTTGTTCCTCAGTTGTTTCCCTGTCTGCTGGAGGTCCTTCTTGCTTCTGCTGCTACTCTCCCACGATGGACGGCTTATCTTCCTGATGACCTTCCCGTAGCTGCAACTGCTTCCTCAACAACTCATTCTCTTCCTGTAATTTGGCTCTCTGACTGCTTTCCATGTGCCTCACCATGGCCAACTCTTTCCTTGATTCCTTTAGTTGTTCCTCAAAGTGGCCTATATCCGCAACACCCATGGATTTGGCAATCCTCATCCAAGTGTGAGTCCTAACCTGCTCTTGTTCCAATGCAAAGAATAGTGGTACAACAAACTTCTGTGGGATGATCTTCCCACCTTCTAACAGGTTGTAATATGAGCCCAAGCTAGGCTGAGGGCTTGGCTCCAGTATTTCTTCAGTCTTTTCTTCTCCTTGTGGTTGTTTGACTGCCTTCTCCTCCAATTTCTCGGTTTCTTTTAACTTCACCAGAGTTCCCTGTAGAGACATTTTAGCTTCCTGTAGAGCTGTTTTTGAGTCCATCATCCTAATTCTTTCTCTCCAGGTGGAGGTTTTTGGGCTTTCTCTTTCATAGGTGATAGATATCTTTGAAGGAGACTCTTCTTTTGGTTTAGTGGTTATGTCCTCAATGACAATTGGTTCCTTTGATTGTGGCTGGGGTTTGCCCACTTTGATCCGTGTGCTCCTCTTGGCTTTAAAGTACATGGAGGTTTGCCTCTTTCTCTTTCCTTTTTGTTTTGTAGGTGTGCTTAATGCAGCAAGCACAGCTGCTGCCTCCGTTGCCAACATTTCTGGGGATTTCTCTTCCTGTTGGTCTTTTTCTTCGCTTCCTGTAGAAATCTTTGTGTCCACTATGTGACTAATATCTCAGGGGGTGCCTTTTCCTTCTCTTTTTGGGTGCCTGCCTTAGCTGTGGCAGCCTTCATTTAGGCCATTTCAGCGTTTTCCTTTCTACTCTGTATTCTATTTTCCCGTGTTGTTTTTGTTGTTATTTCTTCCTCTGTTTTAGGCTCAGCGATCTTGCTAATTTGTTTCTGTTTTTCCTGGGCTTCCTTTGTTCTGCCTTCTGCTTGGATATCCTGTGTTCCCTCATCATTGTTTTTTCTCCATTTCTTCAGTTTGTTCCCCCTCCTCATTGCTGGATGGAGTGATGTTTTTAGCCAAAGTTCTAATGTTATCATTTCTGGACATGTTTCTGAAGATTTCCCAAGATATGGGGACAATGTAGGTGTCTAAAGCATCTTCCACCAATAGTTTGATGAGCCCATGGTGGGCCAATTGGTCTCGGATCCATTCATTTAGTTTTGTACCACATTCAATTAGGGACTGAAGAAGGAAATATGGGATACGTAGTTTCTTGGCTGGAGGCAAATCAATCCCATGCCTTAATTCACATAACAACCTGAAATGGTATCCATAGATGATGCTAAAACTCCCTTCACATGTGATGTACTTCATAATTTGATAACTAACTTCACTGCAGAGAGGGGGCAGACTTGTCCTTCTAACTCCATTTTTGTCCTCTACAGGATGCTCCTCGGGCAGAAAAAATATTTTCTTAGCAATTTGGCCCAATGATCTCTCTTCCTTGCTCCAAGGGAGCCCCAATGGTAGCCCAGTAATCCTACTGATGAGCTCAAGGGCGATTTCTAGGGTCAAACCCCTAAAACTAACTGTGGCATATTTCTTTGAATGTGGTCTCAGGGATATTAAAAACTCTTCAGTTATCTCCTCATCATGACCCTGAATTTTGTCAAAGAAGGATATCTAATTTGCTCGGGTGAAAAGGTCCACCACCTCAAGGTGATCGTACAGCTTGTTGGAGTCTGAGGGCTCTTTGCTTATGAATCCCCCTGTCGTGGCGTTGAGTGTTCTTCTTATGTATTAATCAAAAAAGAAAATGCTAAAGAAAACAACAGGTTAATCACTAAAATAGAGGATAGCTGAATTTGGTGTCTTTTGAACCTAGGAAGGAGTTTCTCTTGTGTTCCTTACAATACCAGATAGCAATCATTGCCTTGTTTTTGTCACCCAGAATTCGACTGTCGGTTTATTGAAAGGAGAATGTTGTTTTTGCAGAACAGAGCATAAAGGCACAAATTCTCTTCTCAACACAGATAGATATGTAAATTCAGTTATTTTCATACACACAGGGTGGCCTCTACTACAGCATGTATCTTCCTTACAAGAGAATTTTAAAAATGATGAGGAGATTTCGGAGTGCGGAGAAAGAGCTAGGTAAATACAATGAAATATGCAGGCAATCTTTCACGATGTGTTCAATACACAGGTAGACTTTTGTTTTTCAAACTGATGTCATTCAATTCACCACCTTGCACAAACAAATCATGCACAGAGACGTTCTCTCAAGCCTACCTCGTTTGGAGCTTGAAATTCAACGAAAACTCTGGGATTCCCTACTGCCGAGAGGTTCTCTGCCTTTCTTGTAGAACCCTTCCTGTATAAGGCTCTCGGTTTTTATAGAATAAAATTGTGCTTCCGACAAAGCCCAATAAGCGGGAGATTTTTGAAAACAGGCCAAAAAATTGGTGGAGGATGACTGCCTAACTGTTTTTGGAAGTGGTGGCTACATACTCCAGTCGAGAACGTCGTGAGTTCAGAATGAACAAAGGGTGGTGCATGTTTCGACTAAGCATCTTTTAACTACGGTGTGATTCGTGGTGAGGGGATGAGGTGGCCAGACCGGATCGTTGATCCGACGTCATAGCCATAATGTTTCTGCGTGTTTGTGACCACCATCACCTCCGCTCTCCCGTTATCCGCCGCCACCACTACCAGTCCTGATGATTTCTCTCTGAATGGACACTCCACACGTGCTGGTTGCACATCTAATTGGCAATTTTGAATGTAACGATGCTTGTTTGGATTTCACGAGGATATGTAACTGGCCACCGATTTCACCCAATCCGAACCATTCCCATAGTCATGCAACTTTTAAAATATGATTTATGCAATTGAAGAATGAGTTTAGACACTTACCTGCATGGTCGCGGCCGTGTTATGCAAATTTCAAGTTCTGGAATCCATTCTTTTGTTTGTTGTTGCTGCATGCATACTGCATGCTTGGCCTCTGTTGCTGCTGATGTTCTTACGTTAAAGAAGAGCTCATGCATGTCTCTTATGCCATGCTTTGCTGTCCCTGCCTCTGTAGTATGTCTTTCAACGGGATCAGCTGCTACAGGATTCTTGTAGGATGTCCTGTAGCTACTTCTCCTCCTGGAATGCAAGCTAGAATGAGCAGGGCTATATTGCTTACGAGGGTCTCAGCTGATGAGGAATCTAGACGGAGGGTAACAGGTATGATGAGTGAAAAACTGCTGCTTGATTTGTCATTAAGAAGTTTTTGCTGGCAGTATGAAGAAAATAGGATTTATGTGTGTGATTGTGCAGGAACATAAAAAATGAGTGCAATGGAGGTGTACGGAGATGGGAAAAGGTGACATATGGCAATGGATGGAAACATGGATGTTTACAGGCCTCATGGACAGATTCCCAACCTTCGGGTCCTCCTTAGAGATTGATCTTCGCTTGTTTGTAGGCTCTACAGGATCTTCCTGTAGAAGACACAAAACTTCTTGTAGAAGACACAAAACTTCCTGTATAAGGTGAAATCTTAGCCCGAATGAGACCAAATCTTAGGAAATGGTAGTGGTCATGGAGGAATGGATTGTGAGGGATGCTTGCAGCCTGGTGCTGACCTGTCTTTGTCTTGTGGGATCCTCCTAACCTGCAATGTCCTTCCTGGAACTTGCAATTATTCAACAAAAATTAGGTTTATTTTTCTTTTTCTCTTTTTTTTTTTTTTGAGACAGCTGGGGCGCCTCGAGGAGGTTTTGACCCTCACTATCTGCCCTGGGCGCCTCCAAGAGGTTTTCACCCAAGGATCTTTTTTTTCTTTTTCTTTTTGTACAAGGTGTGGGGGGAGTGGAGGCAGGGGCCTGCTCCACTACCAATACTGATTTATCTAGAGTTTCAATGAACTCCTGCTTAGAAAGGGGCTTCCTGTAGATTTTCAAATGATGCCTATTGACGAGCATGGGAATGGCTTCTTCATCAATGGTCTTGATAAGGATTGAACCATTGTTGTTGCATCTCTCCACTGTATATGGTCCCGGCCTTCTTGTCCTTAGCTTCCCTTTGAAATCCTTGTATCTTGAATCATATAACAGCGCCCAATCTCCTGTATAAAATTGTTTTTCTTTAAGGTACCGGTCATGCTATATCTTCCTCTGAAGTTGGACCACCTCTGAGTGGAGAAGGGCCTATATTCTCTGTTCATCTAGTCCATTCAACTTAAGTAATATTTCTTGTTGTGCATGGCTGAGATCTAGGTCCAGCTGAACTGCCAACCTCAATATGTTATATTCAAATTCTATGAATAGCAAAGCCTTCTTCTCGTAGACTAGCTCATAAGGTGTGAAACCTGTTGTAGTTTTCCAAGTAGTGTTGTAGGCTGAGGTGGCCTCAACCAAGCAATCTGCCCAATCTTTTCTATTGCTGCTCACCACTTTAGTCAAAATCTCTTCCAAAGCTCTGTTAGTGACTTCCACCTGCCCATTAGCTTGCGAATGATAAGGGGTGGAAGTTTTGTGCTTAATCTTGTAATAAGCGAGCAGGTCTTCAATCAGGTTAGAATTAAATCGACTTCCTTGATCTGTGACTAACTCCCTTGGATAGCCGAACTTGTAGAAGATATTCTCCCTCAAAAACTCAGCCATTTTTTCTTCTGTTGCTACCTTGATTGCCTTTGTTTCTGCCCACTTTGTCAGGTAGTCCATTCACACAATGATGTAAGACTTTTGGTTTGAAGGAGGGTTGATAGGACCCACAAAGTCCATGCCCCACTTCTCAAATGGCTCGAAAGTCAATTGAGGTTGGAGGGGCATTTCATCCCTGGGAGTCGGCTTTCCCATCCTTTGAGATCGGTCACATCGGTTGATGTATCTCCTAACATCTTGATGAAGAGTGGGCCAATAGTAGCCTGCTTGTGGAATTTTGAAAGCGGTTCTTTTTGCTGCAAAAGTGGCCTCCATAGGGCCCATCATGACAGGAGAGGAGGAGGTCAAAAACTTCCTCCTCTCTAACACAACGCCTCAAAATCTGATCCGAGCCAAGTTTAAACATGTTACCCCCAATCCATGTGAACGGGGGTAAACCTTGTTGAAATGAAAATTGTAGAATTGAAACAAAAGCAGGAAATGACTAATCTATGCTACTGAAATGAAATTGCAGAAATGAAATGCTAAGCTACGCTTGCAGAATTGAAATTGCGAAATTGAAATGCTAATCTACGCTTACAAAATTGAAATGTTTGTCTAGGAAAGCAGGAAATGTCTAATCTACTTTTGCGGAAATGAAATGGCGGAATGGAAATGAAACAACTACTCTACTCTTGCTGAAATAAACTACTTAGCAGAAGGTTGCAGTAGAAAATAGAAGAAAAACAACAATCACAAATACTCTGATGCTTCCCTGGCAACGGCGCCAAAAAGATGGTGGGCTCCAGTATTGTAGCAATGATGCTGCAACTCCTGTGACTCCCCTCTTTACTTTTATCAACCCGGTTGTTCGTAACAAACTTGGAAGCGATGGTGCTATATGCACATGTACTAGCTCTTGTCGCGGGCTACCACTTGATCAGCTGGCACAAGTCCACTAGGAGCTTAAGCCAACTTCTATGAGCTCTTAGAAGAAGCTTTTAACTATGATGGACAAAATCTAACTCAAAGGAGGCTAGTCTACTTGCAGAAAGAAGCTGAAAGCCGAAAAAAAATCCAAACCCTAGCAAACCCTAGTTTACTGACTAACCCTACTTGTGCAATAAAAGAGATGAAAGCGGTGGAAATGGATGCCATTGACTCTTGGAAAGGTAAAATGCATGTGACTAAGATACTTCTGAAGTAAAATCTACAAAAAAACATCTTTATGCATTTTGAGTAATTTTGCAGCATTATTGTGCATGTGTTTTAACGATTTTTGATTATGCAGATGTTGATTGGCGAAAGGAAATGGAGTAGGCGCTTGCAGGAGGTTGGGAAGGTGAGAAGAGGGCCTAAGGGGTCCCTAACACCCTTCCAGAGAGTTTCACAATGGTCAGATCTTGAAAAACTGCTCACGTGAACTTCTACCGGAAGTCTGCAAGGGTTCTACAGGATGTTCTACAGGAAGAGCCGAAAGAGGATTTTGGAGGGTTGATGGTGAAAAAACGATGGGAAAGTGGAAATGGAGGTTGGATGAGGATGTGAAGGGGTCTAGGACCTGGTGAATGAAGCTAAGGAGTGGTTAAGGTGGTTGGATTTGTTCAAGGATGGAGAGAAGGAATCTTGGATTAGGGGTTGGAGCAGGTTGTGTGATGGAGGAAGACAGGGAGGTATCGTTGGTGTTCAACACACTATTTTTCAAAACTAATCGAACAAAGACTAGGAAAACCAGAGATCTAGCTATTTTGACCTAATCTGACCCTAAAACTGGAAACATAATGAACAAAATTTTATAGGCAAGAAATCATGCAAGATAACTATGGAAGGTAAGTAAAAACAAATCTTAAACATGCAAGTACAACTGGTATCAACTTTTCCAAAAAATCTAACACTAGCAATTGCATGGAAAGGCAAAAACAGTGTTTTTGTGGCAGCACGTATGCCTTGGTCTCAGCTCATGGTCCCAAGGAGGGAGAGATGGGATCAAGAATTGCTTGATGGCCTTTTTGCAAATCTTTTCCTTTACCAAACTGTCAAATCAACCTGAAGTATGAAAAGCTATTTTAATCATCGAAAACAACCTAAGTAACAAAGTAAAATCTTAACCTAAATAACAGAATTTATTCTAAGAATGTAGCAAAGACATATAAAAGTACACAAAGGAGGTACTGGCACTTGGGTTGGGCCCAACTCCAAAAGCTACAACCTCCTAAGAAAGCTCAGAGCTGGTACAAAGTGAAATTTATCTCCATTACTCAAAAAATAATCATGTCACAAAACTGTTTACAGCAAAAGCTTGAAGATGAGCTGAAATGCAGAGTTGCACTAAAGTGTGAAAAACCACTGTTCAATGGCTAAACTGCTAAGGGTTGAAGCCTTCCTACTTATGCACCACGAGGACTCCCAACAGCCCTCTCTAACTTTAGCAGCTTGGCTGCTCAAAACTGCAGTTAATCAGCCACTTCACAAAATCTGTTCGACTTCCCCTTTAAATCATCTTTGGTGCGATGTTGAACTCCGAGCTGATGGTGGAGAACTCGAACAAGGGGTCATTTAGTGCTAGAGACACCCTTCCTACGAATCCTTGGCCTTGTTCCTTTGTATTTGGCTGTCAACTTGCTCATAAATGCTTGACCTTGGTCCAAAAGATGTCGAAAAATCTGCAATAAGCACGTATTAGACTTTGTGGTCAAGTGACTATTCTCATTCATTCAATTAACATAAATATATTCAAAAGCATGCATAAAACTATGAGGAATGGTGGATTAATCGAGAATAATAGGCAAAATGAGCCCAATAAGTTACCCATTTTTGGGGTTAATCACATGACACAATCAAGTATGGATTGAGATATACTTAAGGTGATGGTGTCAGGTTATGTGGTTATACGAATGCAAATTGAGCAAGCAATTTAGTGGATTGGAAAATCACATCAGGGTCTTGCTTCAACATTGGATCACGAGTTGTGTCTTGGTGCAGCAGGAAGCAAATGTTCATAGCACTGAGCTCTGTAGAGGCAAAGTACATGGTAGCCAGCATGGCCACATGTGATGGATGTGGATGACCTCTTTTTGATAGGGTCATCAGAGCTCATATAAGATTGCAAGAGGAACCTAACAGCAAAGTTGAACATGAAGGATCTGAGACTGACGCATTACTGCCTAGGCTTAGAGGTATAGCAGAGGGACAAGGAGATCTTCCTTGGTTAAGGGAAATATTACTACAGAGTTCCTGAAGAGGTTCAGGATGCATAATTGTATTCCTATGTCCACGCCTATGATTACTAACCGCAAGAAGATAGATGCATCAGAGGTAGAGGACGTGGACCCAACCTTGTATAGGCAACTCATCAGTTCACTCATGTATCTAGTCAACAGACCAAACATATTCTTCGTAATCAATGCTCTCACTCAGTTTATGGTGGGGCGTAATATACTGGATTAGACAAAAGCAAGGCATATATTGAGTTACTTTTGCGAAAAATCAAGTATGGATTGACATATACTCGAGGTGATGGTGTTAGGTTATGTGGTTATACGAATGCAGATTGGGCGGGTAGTTCATTGGATTGAAAAGCACATCGGGGTGTTGCTTCAACGTGGGATTAGGGGTTGTGTCTTAGTGCAACAAAGAGCAGAAGGTCATAGCTCTGAGCTTTGTAGAGGCAAAGTACGTGGAAGTTAGCATGGCCACATGCAAAGCTATTTGGCTCAAAAGATGCAAGTTAGTTTGTTTGGACAGAGGATGGAGGCGACCAATATCTACTGCGATAATCAGAGTTGCATCAGGCTCTCTAAGAATCTAGTGTTTTATGATAGGTCGAAACATATAGACATGCAAAATACCACTTCATTAGGGATTGTGTGAAGCGTGGATCAATTTGGCTACCACATGTTCCTATAGACCAAGAAGTGGTTGATATACTCACGAAGGCTCTAGGGAGAGCCAAGTTCATCTTACTTCAGAGAACAAATGGGGATAGTGGAGAACAGATTCCTTGCTAAGAGGGAGTTTTGATTTTTTGTGTAGCATCAGACAGGTGTTCCTCAAATTCTAGGAGTGAGATATTGAGGAATTCTCGTGAGTGCAACAATGACACTGCTCTTTTATCCCTCCTAAGGTTGCTCACCCTCCATCTCTCTAAGTCCCTCCTGAGTATTTCCCTTTGTGGTGCATCAATGCCCTAGTGCCCAAGGTTTGTGGCATGTGAAACACAGCCTTCTTCTCCTAAGATCTCTTCTAGTCTCTTCATCAAGTTGGTTTCTTTTGGTCCACTCCCTTTGAGGAGGTTTGGTATCTTTCCCCTTAGGTGGGATGGTAGGTATTGGTCTAGTCTTTTGAATTGCATCTTCAAATCCCTTGTTTTGCTTACTTTCTCCAACATATGGGTCCCCATTGTTTGCTTTGCTCCTGTTTTGTTGTCTCATCCCTTCAACCATTTCCTTTTGCCCTTCGCTAAATCATTTAGGGCTTTCAAAAGGCTTTGAAATGTTGCTTCCTCCTTACTTGAATCTCCCATCTGGACCTCCTTTAATGCAGTGATAACTTCTTCTCTTTGCAATGGTAAATTTGGTTCCATATCAATTTGCAACACTCTTTCTTTACTCATGTACCTGTGTCTCTTATATGTTACGTTCTAAATTCTTTTGAGGTCATATGGGTTGATACCACAACTAACAAAGACCATGCTCTAATACCATTGTAATATACCCAAGCAAAAATTCAAGCAATTTCTTTTTCCACAATTTAAAACTACTTCTTTGACACCTTTTTACAAACAGTTAGCATGCAAATTCAGGGAAACACTTTCAACAACAGTAACTCATACTTTTATCGAGCATTTCTGTAATGACCCCATGAAATAACCTACATGATAATTTTTTTTTTTTAATATCTACACATATTTTATACCACCCTGCATGATTCTATACACAAACGTTTCAACTTTAACGCACCTCCACGTGGCAACACCATAGAAAAGGCCTATGTATAGAATTATCTGGACATCTATGAATGTATTTGGAAATATCCCGCGGAGGGTAGGGAATTGTCTGTCGAATTTAATGTTGACATGCTCTTTCCTTACACCTGGCCTATGGCATTTATGTTTGGCTAGCTCGTTCACGTGATGAGGGCGTGGTCTATGAACCCTTTGCCTCCGTGCCCTCGGGCTTCTCCCCACATCGACAATCGGAAAGTGAGATAGCCCATCCGAGGGTGAGACTGGCTCGATACACATCAACTCAGTTTATTGCTCCATTAAGGCTTCCAAAAAACACTTGTCTTCGGTTATGCACAACTCCATTTTCTTCCCGGTGCCAAACATGCTCAGAACCTCTACTTAGCCACGTTCCAGATCGACTTGGACCTGTTTTCTTTTAATGGCGATTGCCTTATGGTAAGTGTTAACACTACGCTGTCTGTCTATAGTTTTATTTTCCTTTTGATTTCTGTTCGGCCCGAATTTCTAACACATTACAGGCTTGTCTTTGTTTCTCCATGGACGAGGGTTACAATTCTTGCTCCAGTGAATTATGCATGGGTACTGGTGTAGCTGCCCAGCTTCCAGGTTCTATTCTCTCAAAGTTTGGCAGACGAGTATGTTCTCATGCTTTCTCTGCGTTCTATTTATTACTTAGCTATAGCAAGAAAAGAAAGGCCTCTTAGAATGTTAATAAGAGCTCCTTATCTCTGTCGACTAGTGATGGCCCTCTGGCCCGTCCCTTACAACTTCTCTCTTTTTGCTTAATGTACAGAGTATTGGCAGGATTGAGCCTGACAGGTCTGCCCAGCTCATGTGAGGGTTGGGAATCCATCCTTCAAAAGGGTTTTTAAACTGTTAACTATGTTTTGATGAGCCCTCGAGCTCTGTTATACATTTGCTCATGTAATGGATACTCAGTTAAGTAATTTTATTCAGGTTCTTACCTTTGGAGAACATTTTGTGGTTCCTACGTTTTTGTAAGATTGTTCCTGCACACAATGTATTTATGTATACTTCCAGTTTTTCTGCTATTGGTCTGGTCTTTACGACCAGAGTTCTGTAGGTTAAGGGGTAAATGCCTCCCCTGTGGAGCATTACCTTTTTCCTTAAAATTCTCTGTATCTAGAAACCCTCGTTAAGTTTAATAAGTTATGGAATTATGATGTATTTATCATTGTAACAGTGCATCCTTGCAAATATATATATATATATATTGTTGCTTTATACACTTCGTTGCCAGCGGGGTTTCATTTCGTATTGTATGGTGCACGACATTTCATAACATATGATGTATGGCATAATGCACACCGAATGATGGCAAAGGGTTTTGTGCTACACGGGTTTATGTTTTGCTTGACATTGAATAAGAATCTGGCTCTGCGCACTACTAGATTTTTGTTGTATAACCTACAGGATTACTACCTGAATTCGCCTTCAAAGTCTGGTTTATTCTTTTATGCATTCTCTCCGAGTTATTCGTTTCTGTATAAGGTTGAGATTTACAAGGTTTGCTTTGCGGTCATTTTGCATGGATATATTTGAGTGCTTACCTCGCTGTCTCATAGATTGATTTGCATGCGAGAAGGAACAACTAACCCTAGTTATAAAGTCTGCATCCGTCGCGATTGCGACTATGCTACTCAGAATTTTTAATATGTCGTTATTCCGTACATGCTTCAAGGTTCTAATTTGAAAACATTATATTTTCTACATTTCCTCTATGATAAAGCATGTGAAGAGAATTTAAGAAAGAGCTCTGTTAGTCCTTCTGTTGTTAAAAACACTCTCGCATTTGACTCTCAGAATTAAAAAAAAAAAAAAAAAGAATAAAAACAAGATTCAAATTCTCCACAAGCTACAAACACTATTGTCAGTAAAGGTTTCCTTAGGAGGACAATCTTTTCTCCGCTCAGTTACCTGTCCTGATTTCCTGTAAGAAAATTCCTCCCGCTCCCCTCTCACAATATAAAGAGGAAAACAAGGAGGAAAAACAAGAATAACTTTATACAACTTCCTAAACAGTCCCAACACATAGTTTTCTTATGTACCTGGAGTCCTCAGGCTGAAGAGTTGTTCCTGACAGTCACCCGAATTAGGGTTTGTTGTCGTTGAATCCACCCGACCATGAAATTCGTCCTTCAGGACCAGAATCTCCCCCCTTGCTTCTTGCTAGACCGCAGTCTTCTGCAAGTGCTCGTGCAACGAGCAGGGCTATCTGGTCATCACCAGACTTAGCCACATTCCTTTCCTTTTGGATTCTTTTTCCTTTTTCCTCTGCCAATCCCTACAACGCAGATTTTTCCCCTCCCCTCCTTTTCTCTAGAAACTTTTCTAGTTAGGGGAGGTAGTTAGGGTTGCTTTCACAGCAACTGTCTTTCCACCTCAAGAGGACAACTTCCTCCTTGAGAAATTTTCCTCCTTTTAAGGAAACACTTTTCTTTATCTCATCATGAAAACAAACTATATTTAAATTTTTAAATAGATAAAAATAACAGGTTCAGTTTACATTTACCACAGTAAATTAAATATTTACGTTTTTATCCTGGGGCATCACATCTTCCCCCTGAGATTGGACATCGTCCCGATGTCTTTCAGCTATGAACATCCTTGGATAAGCCCTTTTCATAAGTTCTTCATCTTCCCAAGTGGCCTCATTAGGCCCAAAGTGCTACCACTGCACTTTAACTTGGGTAATATCCCGCTTCCACATCGCTACTTGTTTCCGATCGAGGATGCCCAGCAGTTCGACCCGAATTTCTCCTTCCGGTTCTACCTGCAACAAACATCCTACGTCAGTTTTCCTTTAAAAGAAAACATTTAGACTGACCTATCAGAGATAATTCCCACCTGAATATTCTGCCATTTAATCACATGTTTAGGATCATAAACATATTTCTTTAACACGGAGACATGAAAGACATTGTGGACTCGTATGTGACTTGGCAAAGCGAGCTGGTAAGCTACCGGCCCAATTCTTGCTAAGATCTTAAATGGTCAACAGTATTGAGGTGCCAACTTAGCGCACCCACTCCACTGTAATGTGCTCTTTTTTGCTCGAATTCTCACATACACATGATCATCGACCTGATATTCCTTAAACCTCCTTTTCTGGTCAGCGAAGTTCTTTTGCCTATCCTGAGCTGCCTTCAGATTAGATCGTACCCTTTTAACCAGTTCCTCCATCTCCTTAAGCGTTTCAGGACCTAACATCAATCTGTCCTCTGGTCCACTCCAGCTTGAGGAGGTGTGGCACTTCCATCCATATAATACTTCAAAAGGGCTCATTAGCAATGATGTGTGGTAGCCATTATTGTATGCAAATTCAACCAAGTGTACATAGTCCTCCCACCTGGTTGGTTTCTACATCACATATGCCCTCAACATATCTTCCACCACTTGGTTCACCCGTTCAGTTTGCCCGTCAGTTTGAGGGTGATAAGTTGAGTTCCCAATTCTTCAAACAATGTTTTCCAAAAGACCGATGTAAATTTTACATCCCGATCTAAAATTATTGTCTTTGGTAACCCATGCAGCTTAAATATATTTTGCATGAACACGTGGGCAATCTGCACAGCTCTGTAGGTAGATTGTACCGGTATAAAATGTGCTGACTTACTCAGCTTTTCCACCACCACCATGATGGAGTCGTTATTTTTCTTTGACTTAGGCAAACCGGTTATAAAATCCATAGAGATGGTTTCCCACTTCCATTCCGGAATGGGTAATGGTTGTAATAAACCCGCAGGATGTTGATGTTCTGCTTTAATTTGCTGACATTCTAGACAACATGCCAAATGACCAGCCACATCTTTCTTCATTCCCAGCCAATAATATTCTTTTCGAAGTGTCGTGATCATTTTTTTATATCCTAGGTGTCCAGTGTAATGACTCTTATGATACTCATCTAGTATTAGATTTTTAATGCTGTTCTGATTGGGTACGTACAGCCTTCCTTTATAATACAACATTTAAGCATCATCCAAGGCATAATCCGGCTGTTTTTCTTTGCTAGTTGGTTGTTGCACTTGCTGTTTTATTTGCTGATAAACAACATCTTGTTCGGCTGCCTTTCTAATCATTTCCCCGAAGGGGCTTTTCCCTTCACTGCAAGAAATTCCGTATAGGCATTACAATTTCCGACTCAAAGCGTCCACCACCCAATTCTCCTTCCCTTTTAAATGCTTGATCTCAAAATCAAAACCACTTAGGAAATCCACCCACCGTGCTTGCCTTGCATTTAGAGTGGACTGGGTAAAATAATTGGTCTGACTGTGGTGATCTATCAACAATAGAAATTTTCTTCCCATAAGGTAATGGCGCCACATTTTCAGGGCATGAATCACAGCTGCCAACTCTAGATCATAAGCAGAATATTTCTGCTCATGCTCCTTTAATTTTCTTGATTCGTAAGCTATGACCTTCCCTTCCTACATCAACACACCTCCTACTCCTTCTTTACTTGCGTCCATGCACACCACATAATCTTTGTTGGGGTCCGCTATGGTCAAAATGGGTGCGTTGGTGAGCAGGTATTTAAGTTGCTCAAAACTTTTTTGACATTCCCTTTTTTTATAAGGAAGTAATGGGATAAGCTACCCTCGAAAATCCTTCCACAAACTGTCTGTAATAGCCTACTAACCCCATGAAAGATCGGATGTCTGCCACATCCTTAAGAACTAGCCATTCCATTATAGTCCTTATCTTTTCAAGATCCACTGCGATTCCTCCCTTAGTAATTATATGCCCCAAATATTGTATTTGTTCCTTGTAAAATTCACATTTGTTGAACTTAGCGTATAGTTGGTGTTCTCGGAGGGTTTGCAACGCTAATATGAGGTGCTCCTGGTGCTCCTCCATAGTCCGAGAATAAATCAATATATCGTCAATGAAAATTAGTACAAACTTATCCAAATACTGGTGAAATATGTTGTTCATTAGACACATAAAAGTTGCGGGGGCATTGGTCAATCCAAAGGGTAACACCACAAATTCATAATGGCCATATCGTGTTCTAAAGGTTGTCTTAGCTATATCCTCTTATTTAATCCTGACTTGGTGATATCCTGATCGCAAGTCAATCTTTGAGAAAATTGTTGCTCCCTTTACCTGATCAAATAGTTCATCGATACGGGGCAGAGGATATTTGTTTTTGATCGTCAATTTGTTTAATTGACGGTAATCTATACACATGCGAAGGGTCCCATCTTTCTTCTTAACGAACAACACCGGGGCTCCCCAGGGTGACACACTGGGGCGGATATAGTTTTTGTTCAACAGCTCCTGCAATTGCATTTTTAATTTTGTCAATTTTGGTATGCTCATTTTGTAGGGTGCCCGAGATACCGAGGCTGCTCCTGGCACTAATTCAATGGTAAAGTCTATATCTCTTTTAGGTGGTAATCCGGGAATCTCCTCCGGAAACACATCAACAAATTCCTGTATCACAGGAATATTCTCCATTGTGGCTGTTTTATCTTTAGAGTTGGCATAGGCGACTTGGACGACATAAATCCGACATCCTTTACTAATATATTTTGTTAACTGTGAGGCAGTTATAGGCCAAATTTGCACAGGCCACTTGATTCCTTGCATTTCTTGCTTTATTCCAAGCTCATCCTTATAACTGATAGTCTTGGTTTTACAATTAATTGTGGACTAGTGTTTCTCCAACTAGTCCATACCAATTAATACATCGTACGAACCAAGGGGAAGCACATTTAAATTTGCTGTAACTGACTGTCCTGCTATTTTTAAAGGATAGTTTTTGATCTTAGCATTTACCTGTCTTTTTGCCCCTGTTGCCAACTGAACTAGCCAAGGGTCCTTAAACTTAACAGGTTGCAACTTACAGAGCTCCATAATTCTAGGACTAATATAACTTAATGTTGCACCAGGGTCAATTAAAATAGTTACAGCAATGTCCAAGAGTTTACCTTCAAATTCCACCATGGTCAGCTAGTACTCCACCTGACAATCCTCCAGAGCAGTATTAATCTTCGGTAGACTCCGTCCTACATCGCCAACCGTAGAAGCTTCATAGACTTGGGAAACTTGTTCAGTTCCTTTTCGTTGAGGGCAGTTTTTAATGTAATGGGGTCCACCACAGCCCCAACATTGCACAGGAGGCCTTGTTGTCCCTTCGTTGTCTATTTTTCCGGGTTGTTCATTGGTTTTGGACTTAATGGGAGGCTTTAATCGGAGCGAGTTCTTTTGTATGCTTCTGCTGTTTTGTCCCTTGGCAAATCCTTTGTTGCCACCTCCACGATTACCCTTATTACTTCTAGTCAGCTTGTTGCTTTTCTTATCAGCCCATCTCTTACCCAAGATTTCTCCCTTCTATTTGCTTTGTTGGTAGCAAATTTGGGCTTTGCGTATAGCCTCGTCCATAGTCTTTGGGTTGTCAAATTCAATTCTTTCTCTCATACTCAAGGGTAAACTGTTGACAAACCTTTGTACTTTAGCTTTTTCTTCCCGAATATAAGGCACATAACGTAGTAATGAAGTAAAACGAGTGATGAAATCATCCATAGTTTGTTGTCCCAATCGCAGGTCATGGAACTCTCTTGCCTTTTCATCATAGAAGCATTCTGTCAAGTATCTTTCTTTAAAGTATTTTTGAAAATTTTCCCAATTGATAGTCTGTTCGCTCACTCCTTTTACCATTTTAACCTCCTCCCACCGTAGGGTGGCTTTCCCCTGCAATTGGAAAATGGCCAACCTTGCCTTAAGATTGTGATCATATTCATACAACTAAAAATATTTGTTCATATTAATCAACCACGCCTCAGCCTCCTCCTGTTCTCCGTCAAAATGTGGCGGTTTGAGCTTGCAGAATTCCCTTTGCAACTCTATTCATTGCCTTTTTTATGTTTGTTGTTCGGAGGCATTATCAGATCGTTCCTCTTCCCTTCCTTCTGACTCTTCAGGTTCTGTATTGTGATTCTATTCCCCTGATATCCTTTGCTGTTCAACACTGGGATTCAATGGTTGCTGATTTCGCTTGTCAGATAGGCTCTTTATAATTCTCTCATGTTCCATTGTTAACCTTGCGTTATCCTCCCTCAATTGGGCCATCTCATTTTTCAATCCCTGCACCATCTCCAAAATTGCAAGGTTTGTATTGCGAGCCTCCTCCCCAAGATGTACCCATAATTCGGGGTTATTCTCTGCAGTTCCCTGTCCCACTACAAATCTGTGTGACGCACTTGTCTGCTCTCCTCATGATGTCAATCTTTCTCCTGTACGTAAACATAAAAATAACAGGTGAGTAGTCACGCATCAATTTTTTTTTTTTCTAAGTGCTCAGTAGAGATGGAAATAAATTATATTTGATCTGTATGTCAACTCCAATTCCCCAGAGGCCACAATTTTTTATTCTGGGCTTTGATACCACTTGTAATGACCCCACGAAATAACCTACATGATAATTATTTTTTTTTTTTTAATATCTACACATATTTCCTGCATGATTCTGTACGCAAACTTTTCAACTTTAACGCCACCTCCATGCGGCAACACCATAGAAAAGGGCTATGTACAGAATTATCTAGACATCTATGAACGTATTTGGAAATATCTCGTGGAGGGTAGGGAATTGTCTGTCGGATTTAATGTTGACATGTTGTTTCCTTACACCTGGCCTATGGCATTTATGTTTGGCTGGCTCGTTCACGTGATGAGGGCGTGGTCTATGAACCCTTTGCCTCCACGCCCTCGGGCTTCTCCCCACATCGATGGTGGGAAAGTGAGATAACCCATCTAAGGGTGAGACTGACTCGATACACATCAACTCAGTTTATTGCTCCATTAAGGCTTCCAAAAAAGACTTGGCTTCGGTTTTGCACATGCACACAATGTATTTTAAGACTATTCATGCACACAATGTATTTATGTATACTTCCAGTTTTTCTACTATTGGTCTGGCCATTACGACCCGAGTTCTGTCAGTTAAGGGGTAAATGCCTCCCCTGTGGAGCATTACCTTTTTCCTTGAAATTCTTTGTATCTACAAATCCTAGTTAAGTTTAATAAGTTATGGAATTATGATGTATTTATCACTGTAACAGTGCATCCTTGCAAATATATATATATATATATATATATATATATATTATATATATATATTGTTGTTCTGTACACTCCTTCGTTGCCAACGGGGTTTCATTTCGTATTGTATGGTGCACGGCATTTCATAACGTATCATGTATGGCATAATGCACACTGCATGATGGCAAAGGGTTTTGTGCTACACGGGTTTATGTTTTGCTTGACATTGAATAAGAATCTGGCTCTGCACACTACTAGATTTTTGTTGTATAACCTACAGTATTACTACCTGACTTTTCCCTTAGAGTCTGGTTTATTCTTTTATGCATTCTCTCTCAGTTATTCGTTTATGTATGAGGCCGAGACTTATAAGGTTTTCTTTGCGGTCATTTTGCATGGATATATTTGAGTGCTTACCTCACTGTCTCATAGATTGATTTGCATGCGAGAAGGAGCAACTAAACCCTAGTTATAAAGTTTGCATCCCTCGCTGTTGCGACTATGCTACTCAGAATTTTTAATATGTAATTATTCCGTAAATGCTTCAAGGTGCTAATTTGAAAACATATATTTTCTACATTTCCTATGTGATAAAGCATGTGAAGAGAATTTAAGAAAGAGCTCTGTTAGTCCTTTTGTTGTTAATAGAATGCATTCTGTTTTACTACAATGGCAATCTTTGGAAAGACTCTGAATCTATGGTGAACCTGTGGTTTTCTTGTTCTGTTTTGCTATTTTTCTTCTATAATCTCTGAAAGAATTCCCAGTAGGCCACTCTCGCATTTGACTCTCAGAATTAAAAAAAAAAAATGAAGAAAAACAAGATTCAAATCTTCACAAGCTACAAACACTATTGTCAGTAAAGGTTTCCCTAGGAGGACAGTCTTTTCTCCGCTCAGTTACCTGTCCTGATTTCCTGTAAGAAAATTCCTCCACTCCCCTCTCACAATATAAAGAGGAAAACAAGGAGGAAAAACAAGAATAACATTATACAGCTTCCTAAACAGTCCCAACACATAGTTTTCTTACGTACATGAAGTCCTCCAGCTGAAGAGTTGTTCCTAACAGTCACCCAAATCAGGGTCTGCTGTCTTTCAATCCACCCGACCATGAGATTCGTCCTTCAAGACCAGAATCCCCCCCTGCTTCTTGCTAGAACGCAGTCTTCTGCAAGTGCTCGTGCAGCAAGCAGGCTATCTGGTCATCACCAGACGTAGCCACATTCCTTTCATTTTGGATTCTTTTTCCTTTTTCCTCTGCCTGTCCCTACAGCGCAGATTTTTCCCCTTCCCTCCTTTTCTCTGGAAACTTTTCTAGTTAGGGGAGGTAGTTAGGGTTGCTTTCACAGCAACTGTCTTTCCACCTCAAGAGGACAACTTCCTCGAGAATTTTTCCTCCTTTTAAGGAAACACTTCTCTTTATCTCATCATGAAAACAAATTATATTTAAATTTTTAAATAGATAAAAATAACAGGTTCAGTTTACATTTACCACAGTAAGTTAAATATTTACATTTTTATCATGGGGCGTCACAATTTCATGAACATTGTAAGAGGAACAACATCAACCAAAAATATAAGGCAAATTTGAATTTTATTGATCTTCAATGAATTGAAATGAAAACTGAGGGAAAAAACCTGAAGCTTGATTCAATTGATAAGAATAGATAATTTTATTAATCTTTCGATGTTAAGATACCTAGAGATTATGCATAGCAATCTAGATTAGCTTGACCTCTTGTACACTAAGATTTAGCCTCAAAAGGAAGTTTGTTGTAGCACTGATATGACCAATGGAATAACAACCTTCAGCACCCTGTAAGTGAATTCAACCTTGACTGAAATGATGATGGGATAAGATAAGCTTTGTTGATTTGTGTAGCTTGGGAGGTACTCCCACACCCTAGGGTATGGGTTTCAGAGAAGGTTGACTCACATCGGCTTTGTGGGCAAGTTTACCCAAGCAATGGATTTTGCACCCAAAGTTGTGGGCACGAAACCAAGTGGAGATTTTGACGGTTTGATCATTGAGAGCATGTGGGGCACCACTAAGGGGATAAGTGGCACCAGAGGCTTCAATGTGGTGGAGTTGGTTGGATGAAAAGAATTTTTGTCTTATGATTTTATAGATTTTAAACATATTGTTTAGGTTGGCTTGGAGTTATGTGATGACCCTTGGTGGCTAAGGGAAACCCACCAAGAACTATATAAATAGAAGAAAAGAGTTGAGTTCATTCTCACCATCCACAAGTGCATCTCATCATAGAAGATAATCACAAGACTACAAATCTCTAAGAGGAGCCGAGTTTGCAAGGCAAGGATGAGTTTGGTGAAGTTTGGTTGGTCGAGTTTAGTAGATTTTTTCATGGTTCGTTCTGGGCACAAATAATGCTCTTGTTTATCTGACATTCTCTATGATGATTGAGCTCTTTCTGTGATTGAAGAAGAAGGGACAAGACCCTTGTCTAAAGTGGAAAGGGAGGCCTAGTTGAGGCCGAGTTTCCCTCCAAGATTAGCGAAGGTTTTTTGGTTGTATGGGAGGATGTTATAGTGGTTAAAGGGTTGAACGAAGGACTAAGGTAACCCTAGTTTAGAGGGTTGCAGAGGTCTGTATATGAGGCCGAAAACTTTAGTGAAGGATGTGTGTAGGGGCAATGTTCCTTGGGAAGCTAAGCCAAGTTATCAAGAAGGTAAGGTGTTGTCTTATGATGATGATTTGCTATGTGTGGAGGAGGTCTACTCAAGGGTTTGAACAACAGTTTGAAGCCCTAGTTTACGATTGTTCAGTCACACATAGTTCTGTCCTAGATGACTTTCCAATAAGTTGTGATAGTCTGCTTTGATTTTGTGCTTGATTGAGAGAGGTAGAGACCTTGATGGGTCTGACAAGAAGTCTATCTTGTCACTGTAAATAGTGCAGTATATCTCTTTGATCAGTGTTGGTACAAGAGTCTAGAAAGGGTTGAAGTGTGTCTCTTAGTATAGACAGTGTGATGTATAGGACATATGTGATGGGGTCGTACTAAAGTAAAGAAGTTTGGAGTGTTTCATGTTGATTTTTGGTAGCATCAGATGTTCTCTAGCCATTAAATTTGGTGGAGACGCTAAGGCGCATGAGATCTCCAAGACCCAAAAATCGTTTGGAGAAATTCCACCCGGATGGAGAGATACTAAAATAATTAATATTTTTAATGAGTTCCTAAGTCTAAACTTAGGAAAATAAAAATATTGATGTGTATTAATATAAAATGGGTGAGAAAGTTCTAAGTGACAAGTATCAAGCTAGATCTAATCTTAGCCGTTGATTAGGGACTTAATCTCAGCCGTTGAATCATCAACAGGAAAAGTATAAGAAGAGGCTTGATGGTTAGTTGGAGAGACACCAAGACACCAAGAGAGATCAGTCAGTTCGATTATTTGGGGCGAGGTTTACTGAGGAAATCGAACCAATGATTAGTTGCAGCAAGGGGTGATTCAACAGGAGATCGAAGAACACATATCATAGAGGCAATAGAATACCGGAAGAGGCTGCGCAAATCCTTGGAGGGCTGACGCAGAGGTAGCAAGGGTTGACACAAAGGATGAGGAGGCCAGCACAAAGGATGTTGAGGCGCCAAGAGTCTGATGCAGAAGTCGTAGAGGCTGATGCAGAAGTCGTAGAGGCTGATGAAATGGACGCAGAGAGCTTCAGAGGCTATGCAAAGGTGATCCAGTGGGATAGACAGAGAGTTGATTGGTTGACGCAAAGCGAGAGAGGGTGACGTAGTCCCTAGGAGGGTGACACAATTCTAGAGAGTACGTGGAGCAGCTTTTGCTGTACAGCACAAGGAATAGCCGGAGTCACTATGGGATTGTTCATCGAGTTATTGATTAGAGGGAATATCTATCTATTGATAGAGGTATTACTACCAAGTAAATTCTCTGAAGGGTGAGCCATTGCTGGCACCCTAGTCGTATTCAAAATCTGCTTAATAATAAAACCCTCTATATGCTGCTCCGATTTTCCCACATTGGGTTTTTCCGGGGATGATTGTCCAAAAATAACGGTGTCCCTTGTGTTGTCTCAGTTTATTTCAGTTGTTGATCTGTATATTTGTGAAGGCTGCAATTGTGTTTATTTCGATGTTTATATTATTAAATTACTTGTTAATGTAAAGAACAAGTAGGAGATAATAAATCAGATATTGCAGTAGGGGTTTCTGATGCGTTAGATTCAGAAATTTTCATATGGTATCAGAGGGATTGCAGATCACAGGAGGATTGAAGACACCAGCAGAAGAAATCTGAAAATTTGAAGCCGAAGCAGCATTCCCGAGAGACAACGGTGTTCCAGAGCTAAAGCGGCAAGAGAAGAGGTGACACAGTGCTTAAAGGGTGACGCAGAGGCTTGCATAGAGCCCGCGTCAGCATTTCGAGTGAAGGGAATGGCCATCATAGAGGCAGAAGAGGCTCATGCAGAGTCACGTCATCCTTCTCAGCCAAGTAGGATTGACGGAATAGGCCGAAGGAGCAGATTCAACCTTCGTCGTGATTACGCAGAACCTGAATGGCTCATATTCTTCAATTGTCAAGCCTAAGGGAGTTGTGTAGATTGTGATTTGACGATCTGGTGGGACGTTGTTTCTGTCGGTGCAGAACAATGTCTAAGGAGACAAAACCAAGGTAGAGGGAATGACTACCTCGACGGATTTCTAGCCAAGGAATCCAGATCCGAGTTGCAGTTGCAAAGGAGGATTGGAGAGGAGCAGTTCGATAGTTGGCCAAAGGATTTCCAGGAGGGAAATCAGGACTCAGAGGGAGTCCCGAAGAGGAGCAAAGATGGCAGTGAACGAACTAAGGGATTAGGACAGGTTGGACGGGGCTTCCAATTTTGTCATTTGGAAGGCTAGGATCCTGCCAGTCCTAGATAGACATCGCATCAAGGACTATGCCTTGAAATTAGTGACTATCCTAGTTGACCCATCTTAGAATGAGAAGTATGAGGAGGCCCAGGCGAGGGTCAAGTGCATGATCCTAAACGGGGTCAAAGATCATGTCATACCATATATTGCTGAGAAGAACACAACAAAGAAAATGTGGGAAACCCTGACAACCTTATACCAAAGCTCCTCTATGCAGCAGAAGATGCTATTGGAGAATCAGCTAAGGTCATATCAGATGCAAAAGGGAGAGGAGATAAATCCCTTCCTCCTCTGGTTGCAAGAAATTCGTGACCAACTTACTTCCATGGGGTCTACACCGGATCCAGAGTTTATGGTCAGGACTGCTCTAAATGTAGTCTCCGAGGACTGGGAGATATTTGTCCAAAGAATTTTGGGCAGAGTGACTCTCCCAAGTTGGGAGGAGATGTGGGCAGCTCTTCAACAGGAAGAGATCAAAAGGATGACCAAGGCAGAGAGTAGTGGTAAAGGAATTCGGGTCAAGAAAGAGGAAGAGGAGGATGCGACTCTAGCATCTGTGGGACAACAATGGAAGAGGAAGAAAAAGGACATCTCCAAGGTCATGTTCTTCAACTGTGGGGAGCTGGGACATTATGCATTTCAGCGTCCCAGGAAGAAAGGCAAGGGAGAAGCTTCTGATTCAAAGGTAGCTCCAGCTCAGGCATTGAAGGATGTCGAGACTGATGACGATTGTTCCATGAGTGCTCATGCACCTCTAGAGAAGAGCTGGGGAGACATCGATTTGTAGTCAGGAGGGCTACATGCTAGGGAAGGATCCTTGAGGTGCCCAAACTCTTGGATCACATATAGCTACGGGAGCCCTTAACAACAGTAGCATGATGACAGGGGTCGGGTGGAGCAAGGTGTATTGGAGCGGCAAGGCAGTACTAGAGTGCAGAAGACTGTAGCAGCGTAGTGGAGGTTGCAGCAGTGTGAGAGGCACATAGGAGTTTGCAATAGCGCAGTGGTAGCAAAGCGTGCACAAGATAGCAGCTGAGGTAGCTTCAGCATCACGAGACTTCCAAACTTACCGGGATGTCAGTGTTTGGGTGAAATCAGTGACTTAGTTCTCAGTGACTGAGTTGCAGTGCAACAGTTAGCAGTGGCAGTGCTATGGGCAGCATGATGCAGCATGTTGAGAGGGAGCTGCAATACAAATGTAGTATTGGTAGTGGCAGTGTCATGGGCAATAGTACAGGAAGCAGTAGTGCAGGGGATGTGAGGCAACAGGCCAAGCATCAGCACAAGTACTGGTGCAGAAGATCAGTGTGATGTTTCTATGGTAAAGCATTACTAGAGCACATTCCTCGCTAAGAGGGAGTGTTGATTTTTGGTAGCATCGGATGTGTTGTAGCCAATGTTGCATGAAACGCCCCTCCCCCCCCCCTCCCCGGATCTAAGGCCCGAAGCGCATCCCATATGGATTCATATAGCAAGCGTCCCCGGAAGTGCGGCTCCAAAATTTAGAAACGCGGTTCCGCTTGTTTTGGACGCTTCCTGGAAATTTCGGAAGCATCCCTCCGAAGAATTCTTTCGAATCTTTGAAGTGTGCTTCATACAGC
>APFE031153267.1:0-19753 GCA_000404065.3 Pinus taeda | reverse complement strand
ATTGTATTATTTGAAGACAATGGCCAAGGAATTTGACTGGACACTATTGCTAGTGCTTATAAATAGTGCAATGCAAAAATTGATCAACAAGTGGGTGAGGATGAAAAGGGAGAATGAAAGGTAGTATCGCAATAGTAATTTGACCCATTAGGGAGAGTGACCGTTTGTGGCACCTCAGTCCCACAACATGGAGCGGAGCAACACACAAATTTGAAACCATGGTATTGTAGGAAATTTCAAGGCTAAGAATTCTTGTTCATTATTGATTGTGATATTTATTTCTTATATTTCATCAAAACACTTTTGTCTTGATTCTTAATTAATGATTGTGTACATGTGTAGGACTGAAGCTTCAAAGGTAGACCCCTACCATCTATACATACACTTAAGCCGAATTGGTTGCTAAAATGACCCAAGGGATCGATGTTGCAGGAATGCATGATCCTAGCCAACAACAGATGTTGTAGTCAATCTAGCCCCAAGGACAAAATGAAGGTAGAAAGGTGTCAGTCTATGAGTAAGGTTTAGGATGTATCATAAATCTTGCATAGAAAGCCAAGTGGTCCCTTGCGAATTCCAAGAACTTCTCACTAAACTCCAAGGCACATTACCAAATTAATGAATGCGAGTGAAGCATAGTGGCAAGAGAATAGCTCAATTCAAGGACCAAGCATCTACATCATCATGACATATGGACAACAAGCATTCTAGGCTTTCCAATAACGCTCTACATCCTTTCCCTTCTCTCCTTCATCATAATGCAAATATCGCCCATCATTATATCAACCACTATGTTAGGACTTATGTGTGCATGTAACAATCATTTTGGCTCAAGAAAGAAGCCGGTAATTTCAAGAATCATGAGGGTAACTGAAAGGTCATGAGGGAAGGCCAAGGGTCATGGTAGGTGAACAGTTGCCTCATCTCTATAAATTTTCCCTCAGGCCTCATTACATTGGACTTTGGCACTTGAGTCGAAGCTAAGACTAGAGATAGCTACTTTAAGCTTGAGAGCTAGAGCCACTAAGCACTTGGCATCTCGTAGAGTGGATTTGCAGTGGTGCTAGGGTTCTAACATCAGGCAAAGGTATGAGCAGCCCATGTTCCATTATTGGGTTTTGACCAATTGCATGATATGTATTTGAAATTGCATCAATATTAATAAAATGTTCTTTATCTTTGGCACTGATTCCCATAATTACTCATGGTGGTTGTATTATTTGTCTGGTACTTCACTACATTTGAATGTGCACTTTCATACACACAATATGTTGTGGACTAAGCTAAGACTAGAGATATCTGTTTTATGCTTGAGAGCTAGAGTCACTGAGCTCTTAGTAGCTAGTAGAGTGGAGTTGCAGTGAGGCTAGGGTTTTGGCATCAGGGAACGATATGAGAAGCCCATGTTCCACTATTGGGTTTTTACAAATTGCATGATATGTATTTGAAGTTGGATCAATATTAATAAAAAATTCTTTATCTTTGCACTGATTCCCGTGCCTACTCATGGTGGTTGTATTATCTATCTAGCACTTCACTACTTTGTATGTGTGCTTTCATACACGCAATATGTTATGGACTAATACATAGTGGTTTCATGTATGTTTCTCTTTTCAATTTGTGTTTGCTTGTTTCTTTCCATGTTAGTGACCTATTGTGAACTACTTTGCAATTGACTTCTGGCATGTTCTTGTTTATTGTATGATGGGGTTTTAGCTTATTAATCCCTCTAATGGTATATCTCTTCTTATTGTTGTTGAGACTTGTTTGTACCTCTTTTTGTAATTTGTCAATCTTGGGCTGATTTTGTTTCATTGCTTGAGCATTTCATTCATGCCCCACTTTCACACCTTCTCATTTGATAACCAAGAGAAAAAACATTGATGGTGGTAGCTGGGCCCACATACCTGATGGGGCTCTTGTCCCAAACCGTGAAGTATATTTGGGACTTCACACCTCGGAGACCGCTTAGTCATTGGCGGTACATTCGGATTCATCAACACAACCCTAACCTAGTAATGGGATAGAAGCATTAGGGTGGTTGGTATATGGGTGTCGTAGATTGACAAGTGTCATTTATGATTACATAAAAAGAAAATAAGATAAAAAAAATATATTTTTAGTTAAGATAAGAAAATATAGGTGTATGACATAATTGAACCAAAATGGTTAACAATAAATGTGATATTATACCGTGAAAGGTGCCTTGGTCATTAAAAAATGTGAACCTAATATTAAAAAAAAAATAATGTAGTATTAGGAAAGGAAACTATATATAAATAAATATAATATCATTGCACACCTTCCTCCCTAAGTGCCTTCGAAACACTAGAAAATCCATACCCTTCCATGAAAAATAGATCTTATACCATGAAGAGGTGCAATGTTGAACGAGGATTCTATCACCCTAGAGAGTTCACAACATCTTGTCCCTCTAAATGCGAGCTAAAATAAGGTTAGATCTATTGAGATGGACTTAGTTTTTCAAATCCATGAAAAAGTTACAATAATATGAAATAAATTTGTTGGGAATGAGTTAGGTAATAACCAACCAAAGAAAAAATAGGGGTAACCAAGAATAACCCTAGGCCTGGGAAAAGTTGGAGCTAGCAAAATTTTAAAAAATCATTTGAATTATGGCCTAGAGTACTATGAAGAAAACCTCTCTTATGTAAACACATAGAATCCAACTGTCAATTTGAAATTTATTATCTAGGGAAGAAAACCCACTGATTTTCAACATTTTGATATGAGAGGTGGACAAAATCCATGCTATAAGTGGATGATATTAAAAAATATTCATGCAATATAAATTAAAAGAATTGAAGTGAATATTGAGAGAAAAAAACTAGAGCTATGAACAAAGTCATTGTCAGACCAATTGTAAAAGATTTCATGTAAGGGGGTTGATCATAATTTCAATTATTGCACTTGATTAGGTTCTGATTATTCTACATAAGGTTCCAACTATTGTACTTAAGGTTTGAGAGCTTTATGTCTTGATAACTCTCTTCCCTTCCCATAGGTGCCATCTTTCACTATGGTTGGGGATGAGGAAGAAACCAATGGGTGGGTGTAGTGCAAGGGAAACCCACTTCATGAACTTAACACTAATTATTAACTATGATCAACTCCCACATAACACCATAATAAAATGTTATATCCTATCTATGGGAAGGGGTCAGTTCCCTCTTTTGTGGATGTATACCCACCATTGAGAGAAATATCCTAAACAATGATTTGATCACAAGAGTCCCTTAGTAGTCTTCCTTCCACATGTGACCAAAGATGATTCAATATTATTTCCAAACGTTGCATCCCCTAGCTAGACTAAACTATATTTTTATATAAGCAACTATATGTGCTACTATTCTAGCCAAAAAATTTACCCACTTTATACATACCACCCTCCAATCTCTATGTATTTGCTCATTTTATGGATCTATTCTAAATAGAAGTTTCTTTTCCATTGGTGATTCTCGTTCTATGATAAATATGTGAAAGTAGTTTTTTTTATAGAATATGTAGACCTTTTTCTAAGGAAAAGAGCTCTATGAAATTAGTACTATCTATCCTCATGAAGCCAACATAAACGTGAAGAATTTTCCCTTGAGAATTTATGAATTCTCCTCCTTCTTTTAAATTTCTTCATAGGGACCATCCAAATAAAGTTTAAGAAAACTAGAAGGAAATAAAGGCCAAAAGGATGGGATAACATAAATAGGGGCTGAGAAATAGTAGGAGAATGAAGGATGGAGGTCAAGAATCCAAAGTAAGTGAAGCATATTTCTTTCTCGAGGATTGTAGATTCAATATTAAGCGGTTAAAGGGGAGATGCTGACAATTTAATGAATGATTTTAAATATCAAGTGAAAAATAAAATCTACGGAGGTGGAAGATTTTTTAAAAGTATTATTAATTTTTTTCCACATAACCCATAAAATGAAACTTGGTAAGAATTTTCATGGACAAGGGAGAAGATCCACATTCTCTTATGGTTGGTTTCAAGCCTATTAATTATGTGATTATATAAATAATGTGGCCATTAAGTCCAATATTTGAGATGAAAAATAGGAACCATTGAAGATATGGCCAGCCACATTTAGGCTACTAGAGTAGCCTTTGCAAATTGAAGGGACCTCAAATCCTCTTTGTTGTAATTTATCTCAAGTAAGAGTTTTGTTTTACGATAAAAACTAAAGAAAAAGAGTGACCTTACACCATAAATGTATCTTCCATAATGTCAACCCATTGGTACTAATTTCTTGTCCATTTGATCTTTTAAACTATCTTATATATTCTTTTAGCTAAGAGTTTCCCTCTAGCTTGTGACCCCATCTTCGAATATCTTGTTGTGATTGAATATTTATTTTCTTATTCTCTAGATCATATTCTAATGATTGAGGAATGGAAAGGTTAGTTTCCATGAACCATTGAGAGGTGAAGCAACATTTCATTGTGGATCTCTAATTCAAATATGATTCCCAATAAAGTGTAGCTTTAATTATCTCCTAGAATTGAGAAAATCATAAAATTTTGTGAGTTACTTAACTAATTGAGCTTAGGCTATTATTGGGAGGAATCCCTCCAAAAGAGAGTAGTTTTTCCATCTATGATTGCTCAAAATCTATGATCGTGATGACTTTTCAAAGATGCATTCTAAAGATGAGAACCTTTGATATTTCCTTCCATTCAAACAAGCTTTGATTCCTGAATACTAGGGGTGTATTCGCTACTCTAGGTTACGCTCCATTAAATACTTGAACTTTTGACCCATCTTGACTAACTTTTAACCCCTATTTCTCGACTGAAATTTATGGTTCTATTAGAGGAAGACCTTCAGTATTTTCTCATAGAAGCCATTATTTCAACAAGAGGAATAGTTACCTCTCATGCCCAAGGAGAGAGGCCTTTTTGGTTCAATTTTGAATTGGTAATTGAGTGGAGTCTAGCCATTTACTTTTCCTACACAATGTTGTTGTAGGAGGATAAGCCACATGTTAAAACCATACTAAAAAGAGGAGAGGGGTACTAAATAAAACCTTAATTGTTCTTATTAAAGGTTAAATCACTTCTTTGACACTAGGTTTGGAAACACTTGTCTAAGGATATGTTTTTAGCTTATTTAAACAAAAAGCTGAATTTCAAAGACGTAAGAAACTTTCTAAGGTTCTCCTCATTCATATTGTTAAGGAGGGTAAGTTATTAGAAGCTAGGCTCATAATCTATTTTATTTATAGTAATGTCTTAGGAAATATTTGCTTATAGACATAATTTATCATATATAGAGATCTATTGATAAGCCACATTACTAGTTTGATATTTTTAACATCATTTCGAAACCTAATTTGATTCAAATTCAAGGCTTCTTCATAATGAACAGCATTGTTATGCATGGTAGTAATTATAATCTCTTTTAAATTTGATTGACATAGAAAACATAAGAGATTAAGGCTTTTCTTTTAGATCCATTTGGTATAAAATGAGTGCGAGTAGATTTATTGTTGAAATTCCACTTAAAAAGTTAAGAAGAAATATTATGTCTTTGATTTGAGTGATCAATAGAATAGAATATAAGAAAAAAATCATGGTTTATTAAAAAAAATTTGAAGATGGGAAATCATTAATTCCTCTAATCATATTTAACATTAGGAAGTAGGAACTATCCAAATAGTATAGGTTTTCAATATTTCATTACGGATGATAATAATAAAAAGATTCACTACAAAAATTAACTTAACACTTCATTAAAATTAATTCATCCTTTGGTTATAATGGATTTGAGTGGCCTCCTACCACCACAATATCGAGCTTATTTCTAAAAAAAAGTTGCCTAATAATGTTTCCATTTACAACCTATTTTGTACCATAAAAATAACAATTTAACCACTTTACTTAGAAATATTAAAAAACCAAACTTCACCTGTACATCAAGTAGGATAAATAGATTAAAAATGATATGAAAAAACTTAATTATGATTATAAGTTTTAACATAATTATGTTTATAAGTTTTATCTTATCCCTTTCACAAATATGAAAAACGCACTCAACATTTCCATTTTATTTAATTTATAAAATCAATACAATGTTAAAGCCACTCTCTTGTTTCAATATTTTACGTTTCACATGCTTGGTTTTCAAGGGAATGGATTATATTTTGGTTAAATAAAAAAATATTCTTCGCAGTAACTATTTTTGTTTAATAGGAATGAGTTCAATTGAATGTTATGTGATATAGTTAAATAAGCACTGTTCTTGATAGAGCTATTCTAGTTGTGATACAGTCTAATGCAATTAATTATTAAATTTAGAAGAAATTTACGTAAAGAATAACTAGAAACATGTTTCAACTTTCAAATATACCATAACTTGTCCACTTTTTAGAGCCACAACCACTTCCATATCTATATAGAAGTCCGGTGATGTCCATCCTTATGAAGGGCATGATGTAAGATATAAACACAGTAAAGAACAACAGCGAGGACGATATAACCCTGTTACAAATTAACGAATGTTAAATATAAAGCCAGCTCTGACACAGTTTGAAAATGCCAAGAGCTTGATAATTCCAAGAGAAGCGACAGTATGCAAATATAATACCAGGAGTCAAACATAGAATTTACTCTATCCTAGATAACGAACAGTATGAAATTGAAAATCGAACAACATAGGATGAGTAGCACTGTGCATTCCCAAATCGATCCAAGACAGCAACACCACCATTGATGAATAACGTTTCATATCTGGAAAGTTGAATAAAAGATACTAAAAGCACAGCGGTGAAGTTAAATTTTACGTTAGTTCTACAAATAGTTTGAGAACTTCTCAAATTATAGTGGTTTGAAAGTCGTTATGGGCATGAGGCATACCACGTAATGCACAGCTTCATGCTGCAGGCATTCTATGGTTCACCCCATTCATTCAGTAAAATCGGCTGTCCTGTACAGTGAAGCAAAATTGTATTTTCCGCGAACAAGTGGAACGTTATTTATTATTAGTGTCATTGAGAGGCCGTATATCAACTCAACTCATCCGTATATCAACTAATCCAGGAATTGTCTGGATGATTAAAAGGGATTGAAATTTAGGCAAAAATATTTCAAAAAAATTTGTAGAAAAAATGTTTGAATAGTGGTTTTGATAGTGGAAATAGATTTAGTCCTAAATCATCTAATATTTTGAAAATTAAAACTATAACTTGGAAAAATCCTTATCAATTTTTCTCTAAATATAATAAAAATTTCCATTCGGAGCAACTCCTGGGCCTCGTTAGACACCATGCATCGGATTTCAAAGTGCGTTGAAAAACTGACGCGAGAGGCATGTTCAAGGTGGGTGGGGATGAAAATAGTTTTTTTGGTGGTGTCAGTACATGTACCTTCCTTAAATATTCCTCCTCCTGCTGCCATAGCCGGTACTGCGTCAGTGTAACCGCATTCATCATTACTGATTCCTTCATTTATTTGCAAATGATAATGGTCCTGTTGAGTGGAAAACTGGGTAGCCGGCACAATAGAAAAGTAGGATTCCCCAGTGTTACCCAACGAATTAGCTGTTTTCTCAGAAAGCCCGATGATTTCTTTAGACTGATCAGTCTTACTCTTTTCTGAGCCAGATTTAGAGGTCTCTCCAGAGTGAAGATGGCGTTGCCGTTGCTTGGTTCTGGTCTTTTTGTTCTGCAACCACTAGAAGACACTAGCGTCCCAAACTTGTCCGAACCCTTGCAGCTGAGCTCTGATTCTCTCTATTTCATATCTTGTAGGGTTTGTCACCCGAGTTAAATACGAACTGCAAGATCTGGATCTGTTCTGGTTTCGGATTCCATCTGGGCTTTGATTCCCACCGGCTCCTCTCCTCATTCTCTGATGACGTATCTGCACAAGTTACAGTTGTCAGAGCTTTGTTCCCTATATTTTAATTAGATCTGAAATAATATTCCGCTGAACTTATATTATTGACCATTCTTTCGCCGAGTTAATTCGGCTGACCCTAGAAAGCAGTAGGAAATTGTATTAGGAGGCAGACAACCCACGAAAGTAGGTTATGCCTCATAAAAATGCATATAGAGGGTTTCGTTTGACCTGAAATTTCCCTGCTGGAAGCTAAAAGTCAAATTTCATTCCATCAAAACCTAGTTGCTATTAAAGGATTTGTGTATAGCTACATCAGGGTTTTCTTATTCATCAAAATAATATTCTAACTCTATTTATAATTGCACATCTGAATATGGGACATAAAACGTTATGCTACATTTATCTGTGGCAGAAGTCCTATTCTTTCTATGAATCTAAACATATTAATCTCCAAGTGGGTGTATTAATCTCCAAAGCAGATTCGGCCCCAGCAATATCTGCTAATTATTGATAAGTTAGGATGTCATCACGAACAAAGGAGGAGGAAGTTGGAGTTACAGTGTAGGTGCACCTTCATAAGATTGTTTTTGGCTAGAAATCGCCGAAGGATTTGAAGCTTCATTCCATTGACTCTGAGACGTTGAGGGATTTACCTTGAACATACTGGACCAATGGCTGTTTGGATTCATATTGACCGGAAGGAAAGGCAAGATGGTTGCCGACTCTTTCCCCGTCAACAATTGAAACTGAAAGCAGATTTAAGTTTAGAGTTTTACCAACAAATCACATGAACCTCGAAGCAGGTTTCAAATTAGCCGCTGCTACTGAGCAAAGGGCGTCAGTCAAAATCAATCATGCTCATCACAATTCTTAATTCATGAGAAGCACAAATCTATATATGGACATTGGATGGCTGTATCAGGTAATAGCTAATGACGAAGTCTTTTTAGGGAGGGGAGGAATTGGGAAGGTTAAAAGGGTTAAAATTTGGGTAAAAAATTTCAAAATTTTTTTGTAAAAGTAATATTTAGATTATATTTTATAGTGAAAACAAATTCAACACTATCAAAAACATATAAAATACCTAAAATTATAAATTTAAAAACTAATATTTTTTTTGAAATATGAACCCAATTTCTATAAAGCATAATCGTTAGACTACGGATAATGGGAAATGGTCCAAGCTGGAATATGCTTGCCAACTAGACAATTTCATAAGTTGTTCTTTGAATTTGATTATTTACTGAAAGTCAAATTACAGTGAGGCGTTATGCTGCACGAGGAAGCTCTGGAAATAAAAACGGGTATCCCATGAAGATTATGATGCCATAAACGCGCACAGGTGTTAATACGAATTCTGTAATCGAGGCCGTTGCCATCCAGGGAGGCCAGTTGGAGCATGGGAAAGGCAAGAGATTAAAGTGATGTACGCAATTTCAAACGCGGCAGGCTAATTACAGGTGTTAATACGAATTCTGTAATCGAGGCCGTTGATGTCCAGGGAGGCCACTTGGAGAACGGGAAAGGCAAGAGATTAAAGTGATGTATGCAATTTCAAACGCGGCAGGCTAATTACAGGTGTTAATACGAATTCTGTAATCGAGGCCGTTGCTGTCCAGGGAGGCCAGTTGGAGCATGGGAAAGGCTAGAGATTGATGTACACAATTCGAACGCGGCACGCTAATTACTGTGCCTCATCCGAATTTGTAGCCAACTGTGGTATATCTTCCGTTCATATTATACAAAGTCGATAGATTAAAGTCATGGAGCCAATTTCAAGTGCATCAAGCCAATGTCGAATTGGTGGCCAACTATGGTTGTAATCCTATTCGTCCGCGTTAAGGAACCTCTTGTGTGGCTATACTTCAGCCAGCATTGACTCTTTATAATATAACTGGTTTATGCAACTTTCTTAGATCGCTAACCCTCCAACTTGATGCTCGTTTTGAATAGTCTGATCACTCCGAGTTAGTTATATATATATATAAAATAAATTATATTTCATAGTAAAAGCAATATGTTAAATGAATGCCGTATGATGTTTCGAAAAGAGGATAAAAAAATAAATTATTGTGTTTAAAAAAGATTTATTAATTTACATAATTTTTGTAAAATAAATTTATATCCAAAAGGTGTTCAGGGTATTTTTATAAATTTTAAATATAATTATTATCAAAACCATGTGAAAAAAATATTTAAAAGTATTATTTTTATATTTTCTATATATAATTATAACGATTTATTATTAAAAGAATAATACAACTCGTATTATTTTTACATTTTCTATATATAATTATAACAAGAATAATACAACTTTCATTATTTATTTCTCCTATAGATTAAGGGTGTGACAAAGTGTATGTTTTTCTACATTATTTTTTAATAAGTAAATGAGAAATGTATATACTTCTATATTTATTATTATAAAGAAAATAGTTTAATAAAAGTATTATAATAAAAAAAAATAATTATAAAAAAAATTGAAACCAATATATATTTTGTTATTGAATGATATATCATCAAAATTCTTATTTTGGCCATATTTTATTATTATAAGTAATGAGGAAAACTGATTAGTAAAGGATATTGCTTTTTAAATATTTTATTTAATGATATATTATTAAATATGTAATTATTTGAATTCTGTTTATGGGAAAAATATTAAAAAAGTAAATAAAAATAAAGTTTTATATTTAAATTATTTAGTAAAGAATTTTATTAAAAGGTAATTATATGAAATTTCAATATTAATTTTTTATGAATATTAAATTATTTATATATAATTTATAAAAAATGATGTAAATTATAATTTGTATTTATATTTAAATGGTTTAATAGAAATATAGTAGTTATTTGAATCTATGATTGTAGTTAATTATACGTGTTAATAGTGTTTAAAATTATAGGCCAAAAACAAAAAATTTTTATGAATATATATAAAACAATTGAAATAGTCTAGTGAATTAGTTAGAATTATTGGGTGTTGTAAAATACATGACTTTACTAGAAGCATTGTGTGTCCTGAGATAAAAGAGAAGTCACTAAGCCAAATTAGTTATGCCAAGACCTAGAGATGAGTGCATTTATGGATATCAGAATACCTCACTCCATATCCTCATTGGTTGAGTTCGTTCGCCAAAACATTATTTGGTCATTGTATTACTCAACATCCTCGAAATAATGAGAAGTGTGTGAGATGTAGCTTACGTGGAAACAAGGATCTTGTAAATGTTTTAGTCAACAATAAACATTGATTGTGCTATGAAATACGAGCAAGAAGTCACAATGAACAATTAGCTAGCCCAAGTCCTCGAGATGACTGCATTTATGGATATTATAATACCTCACTCCATATCCCCATCGGGTCAAGTTAGTTGGCCAAAACTTTAATTGGTCATTATCTCAATGACCGTTGTTGAAATACTGACAAGTGTGTCAGATGTAGTTTACATGAAAATCATAAACTTGTAAATGTATTAATGCACAATATATGGGATGTAGTTCACATGAAAATCATAAACTTGTAAATCCATTAATGCACAATAAAAAATGATATCATTTCTCTTCACATTTAAGAATCTTGTAACGGTTTTAACGAGCAACAACTTAGCAATATATTGAGCATGGAATATTCTTTCACCATTTATATTACTCACTAAATGTTTTCACATCAAATTTTTAAATATGCTTGTTCTAACTTACACGCATCCTAATACAAATTTGTTCATGATTTGATAATATTAATTATGCGTAATTATCTATGTGCATATGGTAATATCCTCTTAACCAATAATATATTAGGGTTTTAATATATTCTTAATTCTCACTATGTAAATAATTTTTTTATCATATGAGTAGATATTACACTATTTTCTCCTAGGTTAAATAAATAAATACCTTATTATAAATAATTTGATTCTCAAATTTATAAATAGTATAGTGAATTAATTAGAGTTATTGGGACATGAGAGAAGCCACTAAGCTAAATTAGCCATGTCAAATTCTCGAGATGAGTTCATTTGTGAATATTATAATAAGTCACTCCATATCCCCATTGGGTGGAGTTAGTTTGCCAATAAATTAATTGGCTATTATCTCACATTGATTGTGTTATGAAATATAAACAAGAAGGCACACAGAACAATTAGCTAGCCTTGGTTGTTTAGATGAATGCATTTGTGAATATTATAACACTTTGCTCCATATCCCCATTGCATATGGTGAGTGGGCCAAAATTTTAACTGACCATTATCACACTTGCCATTGTTGAAATAACATGAAAATCAGAATATTGGAAATGTATTAAGGCACAATAAACAATGACCATGTTACACTGTATGTAATGCTTTCTCTTCTCACATCTCAGAATCTTGTAAAGGTTTTAAGGAGAAACAACTTCACCCTATATTGAGCATGAAATATTTTATTACCAATTTTTATTATTCACTAAATGTTTTCATATACATTTAGCATCAAGTTTTAAAATGTTTTCCCTAACTTACATGCATCATAATACACATATTTTCATAATTTGATAATATCAATTATGTGTAATTATATATTTGCATATCCAAATATTTCCTTAACCAATAAGATATTAGGGTTTTAATTTGTCACTAATTTTCATTATGTAAATAATTTTTTATTATATTAGTTATTTTACTATTTTAGCATATATTAATTTAAATAAATACATTATCATAAATGGTTTTATTCTCAAATTTATAAATAAAGTCTCATCATAAGAGAAAATGAAAATACATAAATCTAAAGCTTATGATTTTTGTAAGTATTTGTTATAGCTTTACAACATGAGATTTTGTTTTCTTTCTTAAATATAAATTCTTTTACCTTTTATTTATCTGTCATCACATTGTTCTTGAGGTTCAACATTGGAATCATTACTTTCTATTAAGAACTTTCTAACTTAAGAAATGGTGATATAATTAATTCCTATCCAAATTTAAGTTAAAAAAATGACATGAACATTATTTCATTTTCTCTTAAAAATATATTTCATTTTCTCTTTTCAATTTGAAAATCCCTATCTCCATAGAAGAATGAGATGGATGCTTGGAATTTATAGTGATTCTTAGCTTCCATATGTTAAGCCAAAATGTATTATTTAACAAAATGTTCATGCTTCTCTTCAATAAAATATGAAATATAATGAGAAATTAGTTTATAGGACAAATCTCTATCCTTAAGTTCTCCTTAACAAGTATGGCATGAAAGTTATGTGGATAATAACCACTCTATGAATATTTACAAAACTTTATGTATCCAACCTATAAATCATAATATTATCATTTCCTTTTGTAATTCTACGAACAAATTATTGCATTATCACAAAATGTAGGTAGAAAAAAAGTCAATATAACACCCACATTGTTAATATTAGTGTCCAACATCACTTTCATGAAGAACATAACATGCTTTGTTATTCAATTAATATGTCTATTAATAATCATGTTTTTCTAGTCCCCTCAAAATAAAATACTTGGAAATAAGATTTTCAAATTCATGTGGATATCACACAATACATAAAAATAAATAAATAAGGATAATCATCAAGATCAATGTGATTCCATGTTGATTAAAAATTGATTACAAAGTCTTGAAATTTGAACATCCATGCATACTTCACAGAAAATTGAAAGTTTGGCATTGCAAAGGTGACATCAAATATTTTTTGATTGTTCTCACTCGAAAAGCAAGAAGTCATCAAATCTGGAGTTGCTAGCTATGAACATGATATTTTGATATATAGCCTCATAAAAAATAATATAATCAACAAATTATAATGAGACAATCTTTAGCATCAAAAATGGAAAAAAATGATACAAGAAAATCTAACATCCAGAAAAGTGTAATTCACTAGCCACTAATGTTATAACTTTATGTAACATAGATAGGCTACATAATGTCACATTAACATCTCTCCACACACTTTAGGTTGGTTATTTTCCAACAAAAAGTGGATTGCTTGAGGTATTGAAATATGAAGGTAATGTTTGAAGAGTAAGCATTAATAATGGAACATTGTTGTATATGGATGGAAATGGAGATGGGGAAAATGATATCAAAAATAAAGAAACAGAATTATCAGGAAAAATGGAGATGGGATGATGTTGGGAAAGGGTTATCAACGTATATGGTTAATAGAGACATGAAATATCACATCAAATGAAAGGACTAGTTTGCTATAATCGACTACTTTTGGGTAGGCTACATGATATAAAGAGCTATTTTGCCACATTCACCACAACAACATTAAGCCTTATGAAGGACTAGGTCACATGGAATCCTATGTAGTACCTTTCTCTAACTCAGTCCTATGAAATAATATGGACAAAAAAGTGTCCCTAAACCATGAAAGACATAGTACCCACTAGGTGATATGTAGTAATATTACAATGTTACAAAAATCTATGACCTATGGAAATCCCTTGAATGAAAATTGTATAACTACATCACATAAAAAACAATAAGAAAGAGGCATATGAGAAGTGGTATCTCAAATATGTCAGCACCACATATTCATCGAATGGAGACCATGTAAAAAACCAATTCCAAGTGACAAACTAATAAGGATCTTTTATCTCGAGCCTATGATTCATCATGCTTAAATATAATGTGAAATACCAAGATTGACGAAAAGCTTATGAAAAATGCAACAATATAAATAAACAACTATATATATATATATAACATAGTTTAGTTGGTGTGGGATATGTATAATTTCCACGAAATTATGATCTTCTCACAAGAACAATATGAAAAACCACTTTATTTTCATACAAACAAAAATACTATCTACTCATTTTGCAACAAAATTATGAACATAAATAAAATATAGTCACACAATTCAAGACAATTTTTTTAATAGGGAACCCAACTCTAAAAACCCTCTGCTTGATGAGAATTTCATTCATAGAAACACTAAGAAATTGATCTCTTACAAAATTCTATTGTTTCAATTTAAAAGGCACACTTTCCTTTCATGTTTGTTCTAATCTTAAAAGAAGCGTAAGACTGTTGATCTCTTCTTCCCTCTACCAACCTGATCACAAGTTTCTCTTGCACACTCTTCTTTCACAAGCTCCACACACAAACTTCTACTTCCTTTTCCTTAGTCTCATCAACTCGTACTCACCAAAACAATGATTAAAATTGTTCCATTGTTCCTCCTTTCAAAGACAATTTGAATGGTTAAAATTAGTGAATTTTCTAATTAAGGAATGATTTTGTGATTAATTGAGTTAGCATGAGTAAATTTCCAATGCAGCTCATTCTATTTCAAGTCAACTGCTTGAAACTTAATCACTTATATTTTTCCTCAATCAACTCACACTTAAAAATCAAGAACTCGAGTTTCAATTTCAACACATCAGATAACTCCATCCTCACTTGTCCTAAGTTTTAGGGACTGATTCCGAAATTATTGGAAATCATGCTCATTTATAGCGAATCTCCTATTTCTTAGGAACTAGAGTCATGCAGAAGAAGGACATTTTTTTGGATCATATGATAAAGACACAAATGAAGGAACCCTTTTCTTGCCAATATTTTCAACACACCCTCTCGGCAAGGAAGGTGTTCCTGGAAGAACCTTGTCCACTTGGATCTTTTTGCAATAATAACATGTTATCCACTACTATAACTTCTCTACTTGAACTAGAAGAATTCCATGATTTCTTTTGTGGAACCTATTTTGAAAACCTATTCTTTCCCTCCATGTTTTATGAGTCCATAATTTGCCACTATCAATGATCATAACTCCTTTTCTGTCACTGAAATTTGGCTCACTGATTTCCCACTAGAAGGCATCTAGCTCCACTAAGAAGCTGCTCTTTGGGTCTTCTCGATCTACCCTATTATCAGTTGTTTGGACATATACAACCCACTGAGGTAGGGATCCACAACTCTTCCTCCTAACATCTCATGGCTACTTTCATGGATACTCTACTTGAGGTCTTCAAGCTACTATATACTACATATAAAAGTCATTGTTCACACCTATGTTTATGTACAGTGCTAGGCCTTCCATATATGACCTATCTTTGTGACATATCAGTTGCTACAATCACTCTTCTTAGGGCTTTCAGATCTTCCCACATATTGTCACTCCTTCACTGATCTATGACTATTTCAATGAGCCCTCTTATCTCTGATTTGTCAAACACCAAACCTATGAACTAGGAAATAAAAACCAACCCACTTGACTGCTCTTGGATGCTCCAAATGTCAATTCTTTGGTTATCAAAATACAATCCACTTGTTGTGATAAGTCTACCACTTATCCACAACACTTAGGGAAACTATACAACCATGAACATGCCTCCAACATATTGTACATAGGTTGCTACAAATATGTTTTTCACTACTCTAAATAGCCCTCAACACCTAGAATTCAATCAACATAAAACTTGGAAGAAGAATCACCAACTTGAGATCATACATTCTTCTCATTCTGAAATATGCACTTGTAATGAGCCTTAAATCTATTGCAACTTCTCTAATACCATGTACAATTTCCACGAAATTATGATTTGATGATAAGAAAAATCTGAAACCCACTTTGTTTTCTTACAAACACATAATTTCTCTACTCAATTTGCAGTAGAATTAGGAACTAAAACAAAACATAGTTACACAATTCAAGGCAATTTTTTTTACTAGGGAAACTAACAAGGAAAACCAACTTCTTGATGATAATTTTATTGATAGAAAAAAATGAGCAATTGATCTCTTAGAAAATACTATAGTTTCAATCTAAAAGAAACACTTGTTTTTCCTACTTATTCTAAGCTTGAAACTTTGAAAAACAACTTATCTATGTTAGCCTCTACCAGCCTATCTACAAGTTTCTCTTGCAGAGACTTCCTCACACAAGCTTTGTGCACAAACTTGTGCTTCCTATTAGTTGGTCTCACCCACTTAGGCTCACCAAGATAATGATTAAAATTGTGCATTTGTTCCTCCTTTTAAAGACAATCGTAATGGTTAAAATTAGAGATATTTCTAAGGAATGCTTTAGTTATTAATTGAGTTAGCATGAGTTAAGTGCTCATGCAACCTGTCCTATTTCAAGTCAACCACTTCAAACTTAATAACTTATGTTTTTCCTCAATGAATTCACACTAGAAAATCAAGAACTTGACTTTCAATTTCAACACATTAGATAACTACAACCAATCTCATCCTAATTTTTAGGGACTGATTCCTAAAGTTGAGGAAGTCATCCTAATTTACAAGGAATCTTATAATTTTTAGGAACTCGAGTCATGCACAACTCATTCTAAATCCTATGATTAAGGCACAAATTAAGAGACCTTTTTCTCACTAATATTTTTAACAAGCTACATCCCCATGGCCCACTTCCAATGGATTGGACTCTTCAATTATAATGCCAAATAAGTCGAATTATTTCAATTACCAATCTCCACAAATTTCACTCTACCCTACATTTTTACAAAAGACACTAAAAAAACCTTGGCAAAAAGTTTCCTTTTACAATTATCCAAAAAACATAAACTCTATGATTTATCACAAAGACAGTGATATTCACGCTACAAAATCAAGGGAGATCATCCTTCATTCAAAACTGTAATGCTATAATCTCTTTTGTAGCTACACAATGAACTTTACAAACTCTTTTCGAGGTATCTCTCCTTTTACTCGACTTCAAAAAGTTCAAATTTGTGTTTTACACATAATACACAATCCAAAACTAGGTCATAAAAGACAAATGTTAGTAAAAAAATAACCTAGACACAAAGCTTCAGCGCAATGGAAAATTGATTTTACATATATAGGCTTTGAGGGTGCACATTCCCGAGGTCCAGCCCGCCGAGGTTGCGGCCCTATTGTAACCACATATGATAAAGGTAACATGTATTAAAACCCAACGACATATATTACAAGAACCATATCCTATGGTTGAACTCTCGACGGAGTTATATCGTATCCATATCACACAAATAACATTTCTATTACGTGGTGAGTGTTTTCTAACATAACTGCAAAGTATAATGTACTCGATGATCCAATAACTTATATTGACAGCATTTTATATAGTCCACGTGCATATCCGTCACTACACATTCGTTGGTTTATATGCTATATATATCATAGCATATATTAAAACCCTCAGCACATATTAATATAGCATACATTCCACAACCATATGTCGTTAATAAAAAATTCCTCCGCCATGTGTTGTGTTGTGATTGTCGAATTTTGTTGGCGGTTATACCTTGTAACCATATGGCATAACATTACATTAAGCAACATATATTCCATCCCGGTTGTCACCCTAACCAGTTTATATTTCAAATAATGTGAACTGGGTTGTCGGCAGGGTTTCAAAGGTCATGGCGGCAGCCTCCCCATTTTGATAATATGGATAAAACCAAACTTATATATATATATGCTTATCCATTCAAACGGACATGGTCATGGTATGCCTCATTGGGGTAGTTGTTGGTCACTTTCTCGATGGTCTTCCTTTCAAATCACGTCGGTGTTGGTTAGTTGAATTAAACCCATAGTTTAGCATTCAGGCTTAGTATTCAGGGTGTCATATTGCGCTCTTTGATTGGGTTATGTGGCACTTCCAGATTGGTCTACTTGTCTACCACATACATGCCAATTCATCAACCACATAATTCCACATTTCATTATCGAGTCACTGCCACGTCACCTTAAATCATTGCGAAGTGTCACCTTAAATCATTGCGAAGTGTTATTCATAGGTCCTTTCATGTGTCGCTTTGAGAGGTTGCACATGTCATCGTATGGTTGACTTTTTAGTTATTGTTCAAAAACTTCAAAGTGCGATAACATTCTCATATGGAATTTATTTAATATAATTAAAATTTTATTGGAATCATCTTCTTAAGATCTTTGACTTGGCGTTATTTCCATCAAAATTTGGGGACTTTGAATTTTTGGCCATTTTGAATTTTCCTGGATCATTGCTCCCCACTAGGAAGCCTTTAGACCACCAAAAGGTGTATTAATCAACAAATAGGTAAGGGTATTTCTCCCTCATTTTCCCTATCTCGATCCATTGTGATTTGTTTGTATTCATTATCTTAAGACCCACTGAAATATGTTCTACATCTCCTCTACGTGAAGTTGTCATTTTCATGTCTACAATGACATCTTCCTACAACTTATCTAGATACTCAAGATAAAAATTGTGAATGGAAGGAACTTGAACACTCTCATCCTGATCCATGATCATTAGTGGCTCATATAATGTCAAATTTTCCACACTCTCAATTCAATAATCTACATATCTGGTGGTAGATTTGACTAGAAAGCATTATTGCCAATCTTCTCCAAAATAGTAAATGGGCCATATCGGATTGGCGTGAGCTTCTCATCATCCATTATTAACCTATTCTTGTTGATGTGTAACCAAATTCTATCACCAACCTGATAGTGATTATCCATCATATGTTTATCATTCCGAGCCTTATATTGGGATTGGCTCTTCTCCAACTATTTGTTCACTACTTGATGCACCGTCTAGATCTTTTGTATGAATATTCATCTTCATATTTACATTCATTAGAATCAACATCCTTCCCAAGAACTAAATACAATGGAGACTTCGACATGTGCCCAAAATAAACTTCAAATTGAAATATTTGTTTTGACGAATGAAATACTTGGTTGTAGGCATGGTCCACCTAAGGTAGTTATTCTTCCCAAACCTTATGATGTTTATTGCGATATCCTTGGAGAAAATTTACTACAATCCTATTGACCTATTCAGCTTTGGGTGAAAACAAGTGCTCCATTTCAGCTTGGTGCCCATCATTCCCCCACAAGCTTGACCAAAATTATCCTAAAAAAGTGGGAATCTTGATCTGATATAATAGATATG
>APFE031153248.1:0-12551 GCA_000404065.3 Pinus taeda | reverse complement strand
TTTCAGTTAATAGGATATTGAATTAATTTTTAATTAATTATAGATATTAATTTTATTTTATTTTTATCAATTCTAGGTTAAGTAATTATTGAGAAAGTAATAATTTAGTCATATTCAATTACAATATTATTACAAACATATTCAATTGTTGAAATTAAACATTCCAAATTATCTATATTGGATTATTACATTATTTTTCATCTATATCATTCCTTTTATAGTGGAAAAATTAGTGGTAATTTTTATTGACAAGTACTAATATGGAGAACTAAGAATAAAACCTTTTGGGTCTGTTTTGAGTCATTAAATAGAGTTTTTTGGGGCCAAAAAAATATCACTTTAGTGGAAGATGTAGGAATGCTATTATATGGTCAAATACCTTTCCAATGGTGCAACATTGTGTCATTTGGAGTTTCTATGAAACATTTATGCTTCCTACAATTTGACCTTTTGTGTTTGACCACCTTGGTATAAGTAGCTATCACATTAGCCCCGCAACCCATGCATATTAGGAGTCACATGCTAACCTTGAAGAGACTCTAGAAGATCTAGAATTGTCACTAGGAGGAGTAAGGGTTCCTTTCAATTGTATTTTGTTCCATAGTTGAACAGAGAAACTAGGATTGTTATAAGACATAAGCAATACGAAGGGTAATAGGTGCTCAATATGTATGGTCTGTTATTGATGGCATGTATTAACTATGGATGGATTCATTACTTATATGGAGAGACCTAAACCCTCTATTTATAGGGACAATAGTGGTTAGAATCCCTATCTACTTATCATGAATAGTTTTTAACAATGGCAAAGTCAAGACTATGGATAACATTTAGTTATTAGAAATCTACACCTACAACTATTTCCATTCTTGGAAAATTTGTGCTCGAAATAATTAGAATTTAAAATTCTATGAAGTCATGTAGATTTTAGGGGAACTTTCTACACTAATACTATAGCTATTATGGATAACATCAATGTTTCCCCTATAAACACCTATAAAGTAAACAATTGGATATGTCCCACAACTTTCATAGGTTTAGTAGGGGTGTAATATGAGGTGAAATGGAGGCTAAACATGTTAAAATGAGCATATATTAGCAAGATTTGTGGAAGTATCACAAGTGAGCATTTTTTTAAGTGACAAAAAACATGTTGGGTATACTTGTAGCAAGGATATGCAAATAATAATAATCTAAATAATTATAATAAGGATATGCAAATAATAAAATATAATTAATTATAATAAGGATATGTAAATAATAATAATCTAATTAATACTTTGTAACTATAATTAGTTATAGAGTATAAATTATAGTTATTTACATACTCTACCCCAAGTTGAGATAATTAAAAAAAAAGCATAGTCTAATATAGAGACAAAATGGCCTTTCTCAAGAGCATTTTTTCTCGTCTACTTTAACCAAAATCTAGGATATTTTTAAAAACTTGAGTTTAAGTGGTTTAAACTATAAAATTGGAATCTCAATCATACATGAAATTGTATTACTTGATTTAGGGGAAACAAATTACTATTACTATCAAATTCTATTTAAACATCCAAAGATGTATTTTAAACAACAAAAATCTCAATCATACACGAAATTGTATTACTTGATTCAGGTGAAAAAGATTACAATTAATATCAAATTTTCAAAATCCCGCCAAAAACAAAAAAAACTTACTAAAGTTAAATAAAGAAAATTATTATTAGTTTCATGGAGTTAAGTTAGCTGAATTTAGTTGGGTGGGGGAGTGATGGGTGTCCCTGCTCTTTACCTTATCATAAGGGGTGAACATGTCTCTTTGAATTGAAATCCATATACGGGAGAACAAATCATGGTAACAACCCCAAACCTACCAATTCAAACAATAATATTAATATAAGTAATATATGGCTATTGATATCACATTTTCATTTTGAAACTCTAGCAAAAAAAACAACTAAAAATTAATATATATAACTAATAAAATTATAATTAATTTTATGGAGTTAAGATAGTTGAATTTAGTTTAGGTGAGGAAGTGTGTTGTGCGTGCGCTTTCCTTATCATAAGGGGTCAAACATGTTTCTTAGAAGGTCTCATTAAGATAAGAAAATATTTCTATTGATATCACATTTCATTTTCAAACTAGCAAGGAAAACAAAGGGACAATTAATAAAAAGTTAATTAATAAAATTATGATTATTAGGGGTTAGGATAATTGAATATAGTTTGGGGGGGGGGTGGGGTGGTGGGGGGCACTACTCTTTACCTATCATAAGGGTCAAATGTTCGTGAAGTACCTCAATTAAGATAATTAAAAAAATATTATTACTCTCACATTTTCAGATGGTCGAAAAAAACAAAGAGCGTTTTTAATAAATTAAAACTAATAAAATTATGATTATTTTTATGGAATAAGGTTAATTAAATTTAGTTTTGGTGGGGTGCCTACTCTTTACCTTAGCACAAGGGGAAAACATGTGCATTGGAATTGAAACTGGTGGACTTTAGAACAAATCATGGTACCAACCCCAACCGTACCAATCCAAACAATAATATTAATATTCTAATGTTAAAATCACAACCAAGTCAAAAATCAAATTAGGTATGAGAAACCTTTGTTTGTTAAACAAGGGACCCACTTGAGTACTAAAGTTATGTGTATACCTTAAACCCCTCTACATAGAACAAAGTGGCTCATTAAGATAATTAAATATGGAGCATGGTCTGAATATGGAAATACAATTTCGATGGAGATTGTTATTTCTCGTGGTCTAAAATGCACTTTTGAATGTATCAATGGATTCAACGCCTTAAAAAACCGGTAAATTACTCAAACTTTACAAATTAAACAAGTTAAATTTATGATTTCTAAAAATCTCTACCATATTTTACGCATAACTGAGAAAAAAAAAAAAAAAAAAAAATACCATTTATTAAGTAAAATACTAATTAAAATATTAGTATATACCAATTCAAGTCCGCCCAAAATAAAACGTATTAATAATTTTAAATTAATAAAAATATAAATTATTGTGAAAATCTAAATTCACTTATAATATAATTAAATTGGTTAAATTCTATTAATTAAATTTAATTGGGAAGATTAAAAAAATAAGTGATATTCTATTTACTCAAATTTAATAAATGACCTATTGAATTTAAGTTCTTAATGTTCAAAACAGCTAAAATTTTAATTTCAAGCATAGTTGGGAATATTTTCTAACCAAAGACTCCTCTCATTTAATGTTTTTGTTAACAAGCTTTTTAAGATAGTGGTATTAACCGTTGCTATTTTTTGAAGAAAGTGCTATGTTCTACCCTTTTATTATTTCTATGCAAAATTTTTTTCTTATGCTTATCCATATTTAAAGATCCTGTGACGCAGTTCATGAATAATCATGAAAATTTATTTAAATTTCAAATTGTGTTTTTCGAAAAATATTTATATTTTAATTTCACAAATTTTAAATAGTTTAACCATACTTGTACATACGGCAGATGATTTAACATATAAATCTATGCTAACCATAGAAGCATTGTTGGCTTCTGTTGATGGTTATTTTTTCTTACCAGATTGAGCAGTGGTGCTGTAGCTTCTGAGTACAAGGTACATAGCCTTTCAGTAATGTTTTCAAGCAGATGGTTTGTAACTTAACGATTGCTATATAAGTCTATACTCGTTATACAAGCATTGTCCGGTTATATTGTCAGCTTATCGAATCGTTTTTGGGGTATTTTATCAGGTTTTCTGATAAGGCGGCAATGGTCCCGTGACTTTTGAGTATAAGGTACGAAGTCTTTCTGTAAAAACTTTAATATTATTTTTTCACGTTTTTATCCTTTATCCTTTATGTATGGGGTTTGATATAGCTCATGCGTGCTTGATCTAAACAGAATGGGAGTTCATTTTTCTATTTTTAATAGTGAAACACCTATTAGTTTATTTGTTTATACTTAGTTTCCCTATTATAGCTTGCTGTGTTTTGCTTTTCATGTATTGAGTAAATTTTCTTTAATATTTAAGCTTGTGGCTCCTTGTTAGTTCCCTTCCTTATATAGACAAGGGGTTTATTTTTTGATATTGAAACTCTTTGTGAGTTCCTTTGTTTGCATGAGAGAGTTTTTTTATTTTTAGTTTTGTTTGTTTATCAACACGTTAAGTTTATTTGGGCAAAGCCTGGGAGATCGTAGTTCAAATCTCATTGAGTACACTGGCCTGCTGTGGTGGATGCTTGAAAAGCAGATTCCCCACCCCGCCTTGGGGGCACGAGAGTCTCGCTTTGCTAAAACCATAGGATCTTAGTATATTGACTTGCAGGATATTGGATGTACTCTTGGTGTTATAGTGGCAGCTAAGAGGATTGATCTGGGTCTCCAATAAATTATGACTTGCAGGATATTGGATGTACTCTTGGTGTTATAGTGGCAGCTAAGAGGATTGATCCTGGGTCTCCAATAAATTAAGACCGATTCACCATATAGTTAAAAAAAACCAACTATGAAAAAAACGAAATCTCTTCTCATACAAATTGGCTAGATTCACGCCTCACCCTCTCTTCTCATACAAATTGGCTAGATTCACGCCTCACCCTGTCTTATGTGAAACGCTAACTGATGTTCATGTTCACATAACTGAAGTTCGAGACAAAGTTGTATGAGTATTTTTCATCGATCCGCTTTTCCATATATTTGGCACGGATGTGAGTGGCCTTTGATAGGAGAGTGGACTTTGGTAAGAGTGTTTAGGTTTTCACATTTTACCTGAAATTTCTATAGTAACCATATCTAAAACTTTTAGATTTTTACTTATGCTTGAATTAACACTGAAATGCAATTTTTCCCTTAGAAATCACCTCCAGCAACCAGGCCTAAAACTCTTAGATTCTTAGCTATTCTTAGCAATGTGAAGGCTTTTTTCCCTTTCCTCTCGATATATATTGCTCGGTTTTCAAATTTTATCTGAAATAATTATCTCCCTCAAACTACCATTAATTATCTCCCTCAAACTACCATATCTAAAATTCTTAGATTCTTAGTTATCCTTGAATTATCTGTGAAATGCAATCGTCAGGGTTTTTTCCCTTTCCTTTCCATATATTTGGCATGGATTGTGAGTGGCCTTGGTAAGAGAGTGGCCTCCGTGGAAAAATATTATTTTTAAGATAATTCAGCTTAATAATGTTTTTTTTTGGTTCATGTAAACATTGTTAAATATTTTTGTTAATAAAGTAAAATACATGTTATCATATTTGTAACCATAAAAAAACTCATATTTATATTAACTATAAATATCATTATAAATATCACTAACTTATGTTTCCAATTAAGAATAGTTAAATTTTTTTGTCCTGCCTGGAACACAAGTGTTGGGGGCTTCGGCTCCTGAAGACAAGGTACAATTTTTTTGAAAATGTTTCAAACAAATTTTAGATAGCTTCACAATAGCTATACATAGTGCAAATGACTGAACATATAAAGTTATTATACAAAATATATATTCTAACTTACCATGCAGGTGACTTAACATATAAAGCTATACTAATTTAACCATTATTGTACTTTGATGTCAGGTTAAATATGGTAAAAAAGTATTCTTACTCGTAAATATTGTACATGATTTAGCATACAAATCTTTACTCATTATATAAACATGGTATGTTTTCAGGTTAGAGCTGGTTAGCTTTTCTTATCAGGTCAAGCACTGTTACTGTGACTTCAGAGTGCAAGGTACACAGCTTTCTTGGAAAAAAAAATCAATAGGATTTTTTAACTTTTTCTTCTATATGATTTTAAACTTCCTGGCTCAATTTTTCATTTCCAGGCTCCTTATTTGTTTATAATGAGTTAGTTGCCCTATTTTATAGCTTTAGGTACTTGCATTAATGATGAATGGAATGGAATCCAGTTGGTATCAAAATTCCGCTCCATTCATGCCTCAATATGTCTGAAGCTATAGCTCTGCTTAAATATATAGTATTATTTTCCCATATATGTAAATTTATTCTTATTCCATGGATCTCTGAGAAAAGTGACTAGGTTTGAATATTTTATGTGAAATAATTATCTTCATCTTCCTCGATATACCATGCCTCGAATTCTTAAATTTTAGTCTAAGATGCTCGAAATTGACACTGGGATGAATAGTTAGGCCTTTTCTTCTAAATGCATATAAGCCTCCCTCTTCTAAACACATAGGTATGCATTTTGTGTTTGTTCACCTCTTTTAAATATTCTTTTGTGAAGTGTCTCGGTATTTTCGACATGAGTGAGCATCAATCATCCCACCTGATTTCTGTCAATAGGGCAGACAGGCTCCTCTCAAACGCATTTTTGAAGTCTTCTTCACGCACTGTTCTCCTAGAACTGGCATTCTGCGATTCCCTCCCTATTTCTTGTTGAGTGGTGTCACTTCCCATTTTCCCAATAAAGCTGAGAGCCAATGCCTTCAGCACGCACTTTGCATTGATTGATTGGTTGTAAAATAATTTTTCAGCTGATAGCCAATGCCTTCAGTACTTACTTTGCATTGATTGATTGGTTGTAAAATAAATTTTCAGCTGATAGCCAATGCCTTCAGCACTTTTAATTGCTATGGTGTTTAAATCACCTTTAGCCTTTAGATATGGTAGAGCTTATATGGTCGAGCGTATTATAACGCACAGGTAAACCTAGTAACAGTATATTAGATGTTTTAATAGGTGCTAGTAACAGTATACTGAAACTCTTACTAAATGTTTTTATATGTGGGGAATTAAGTATTGATTGATTGTAAAATAACCTTAATTGTTACGGTGTTAAATCACCTTTAGATATGGTAGAGTTTATTATCAGGCAACCCAGTAACCGTATATTAAATGTTTTATAGATGAGATATATATTGTTGAATTGAAATATGGCATATACCAATTCAACAGTATATAATTCAATTTATACAGCATAGATATTATATCGGAGTGTATATTGTTGGCCCATTTTGTGTAAATCAATGATAAAGTTAATAGTTAAATTTATTGTTTTTCCATGCTATTTGTTATTGAATGATAATAATATGAGATCCCAGATATAAGATGAAAAGGCAATAAACTAACTCATTGATCCTGTGCATAAATTTATATTCTCTAATATTCTCACATTAGTGTATCAACGGTAGCATTGGTCATCTTCTTTCACATTACATATATCAATGGTCATATGTTTAGCAATAAAGTTTGGCAAAGTGTAGGAGCCCCTTCGCCGAAATATGTACGAAACCCCTGGCATAAACAATGAAATCAACCGGGCTTTGCATTAAAATGACAACTTTATCAATTATCCACTACCTAAGAGGTCTGAATCTGTGCAAGAACAAAGACATTCATGATTCAACCAAACTCCCTCATGTGTTTAAGATTTAAAGCGGTATAAAAGTTATGTTCCCTGAAGAATAAATTCAGAGGTTAAGACTGCGTCAGCCTGAGTTGTCAGGTTATTATTATTTTTCTTTCAATGAATGATTAAAATTCTAGGTCTAGATTTTTATTTGATCCAAAATTAAAATATTATTTCCTTATTGTTATAATTTGTTTTTGTTATTATTGTTACCATATCTACAGTGATTGCGGCGCTGGATTTTACTTTGAAGATGGTATCGATTAGAAAAGGACGGAAGGGATTAAAATTCAAAGATGTAGCAGCGTTCTATGATGTTCCTCCTAACGAGATGGCACAGTCTGCCCCTTCAGGCAGCGTCACTGCACCGGCAGATATTCGGTCTGCTCCTTCAGGCAGCGTGACTGTACCCGGAGAAGTTAAGAATATAATGTCTGATGAGGTTAAAGGGAAGAGGTTGGAAACAGAAGGTCTGCCCGATATTTTGAAGAGCACAGATACAGAACATAGAGAGGAAATTGCTGGAGATGTAGAGGAACAAGAGTGCGAAAACACAGAACATGCCATAAGTTATACATGCAAGATATGCAAGGGCTCATTCCCAAGTCTGAAGTCGGTGCTAAGCCACTGTGCAAAATCGAAAACATGTTCCAAAAAATTGGGAACATATGAGAAAGCGGGTAAACGCTATTGGAAGAAGTTCAGAAGTCTCTCTGAACTTATGAAGACAACTGCTTTACATGAGGAAGAGAAAAGTGTTGAGTTGAAACCAAGGAAAACTAGAAAACAGGACCAGGAACAGAATCTACTTTCAGGCCAAGGGAGCAAGCACACCACCTTCCAGCCTTACCAGCTCAGGCCAAGGACGAAAGGCCAATACCTTCCAGCTTACCAGCTCTTTCGTAGGAGTATTTAGTACAGGATAGTATAACCATAGATTGCCACTCCCCATGACAGTGGGCTAAGCCATGACAAGCTTGGATCTATTATTCCAGTTGTTTTCTCTAGAGGATGCAAATGCTTTTATGTTGTTTTTTCTTGAAACAATATTATGGAATGGGTAAAGATAATTTTGTTACTAGTAAATGCACTTCGTTTATCTGGTATTTATTTATTTTTTCATCGCTGCCTCGCTTGCCAGATTGCTGCAGGAAGGTATCGCAAATCCTTTGTGTGAATCAACAATAATGGTTAGAATCTAAGATACATTAATGGTTGGAATCAACAAGAAATCAAACAATAGTTAGTTAAATTGTATTCATTAGTAGTGTATGTATGAGTAAATTAGTAAAAAAATAAAAATACAAAAATACAAAAAATACAAGAAGCAGTCTTTTTTATTTCTAATGGAATCAAGACAGAATAGTTTGCTTATAGAAACAAGAAACATAATAGTTTTCTCATGGACACAGAGATGTTTAGTCTTCTACCGTTTTCCAATGAAAGGTATTTTTTTCCTTCCCTTTGCAAGATCTCTCTTCTAAAAAGTGGTGAGCAAGGTTCAATGGAGGATGCTCACCAAGCAACCACTGGTTCTTATGAAACAATGTGAATTACAATGAGAATCCAAGGAAATTTGTGTAGCATAACCCTTCTTTCTTTTTATTAACCAAATGGTTATCCCAAGGCCTCAATTTATAGACTTGTTCATGGCTTACATGGCTTCATGTTCAATGGATTGGCTAGGATTCATTTTAGTGCTTCCATGTTTGAAATGGCCATGGGAAAAATTTTGGGGCTCTAGTAGCCTCCCTTGGGTGTGTGGGAGGTGGAGGGCATTGAGGTGACTGATGCATTTTGGTAATGACAAGATCTTCATTGATCCTTGCATCATTTCTTGTTGAAGAGAAGTTTTCATCAAATATACATGGATATCACAAGATTAATCATATTTAGAGCTAATTAATTTCCTTAGGTAACCATGATATGACTTGATTAATGATGGTCTCTAGTAGTCCAGTGGTGTTGAAGAAAAGTGTAACTTGGTTCGGTATTTGTAAATGTAATTTTGATCTTTGTACTTATCAAGAAAAAGAAATATTATTTTTGTAAATTATTAGAATGAATTTCTTGCTCATTCCATAGGCAAGGAAAGTCAAAGAATCAAAGCCATGTTAAAAATCTCTTCTTGAGCATGAATATGGGTCAACCTAGTGTCAATTAGCCCTCCAAGACAAGCACCATCCTCCAAATAAGAAGAGTGCCAACAAAACGATGGAGAGACACATTATAAATACCTCCCTAGTTAAGGGGGAGTGTTGAAGAAAGTGTAACTAGGTCCGGCGTTTACAAATGTAATTTTGATCTTTGTACTAGTCAAGAAAAAGAAATTCTCTTTTTGTGAATTATAAAAATGAGTTTTTTTCTCATTTCATAAGTCTAAGAAAGTCAAAGAGTCAAAGTCATGTATAAGGAGCTCTTCTTGAGCATATGTGTAATGTATATAATCAATGGAATGTCTAGAACAACACAAGCATGACCGCTCTGGATGAAGTTGGCCTCGAAACAAGATAAAATATAGTCATGTGGGCCCAGAATGAAGACACAATAGTTCATTCATACAGGTCGGCTTATTATAGAGATGAAACCACTATATATACCTAGTGAGGGTCTGCGCAAAATAAAGAAATGGAAATTAGATTCCTCTGTGATTTTTGTGGGTATAGTGCAGAAGGAAAACTTAGACTTTCTCGATTAACTTGATGGGTACAAGAGTCTGCAATGCACATTACAAGAGGACACTATTTCGAGGTCTCTGAAATTTCATGGATATTTACATTTGTACAATTGCACTTTGAGCACAATCATTTATGATGGAGAGGATCACGATGATCCCACTATAGTCTCGGCACATTTTTTATATTACACTATCGATATAACTATGATCACAATATCTCTTTCTCGACATACTTATAAGATGAAGTCATGGTCTCAATATATTTAAAAATGAAGGGATACACACTCAGAATACTCTTTTGGAATAGTCACAGTCAAGGCATAAATATGATGATAAGGATCTTGGTGATCTCAGAGAAACACACTTTGTTTCATATTTTGGACGTAGTCATAATCATTGCAGAGTGACTTCATGACCATGATGAAGATATAATTACAAAGGCATAATCATAATAGAAGATCTCAGTGTATCTTCACTATATAAAATTTGTAGGTGTAGTGATGTTCTTCATAATTTCACAGTAATAATCTTAATAAATATGTAGTGATGATCTCAATAACGATCTCAGTAAATGTACAATGATAAACTTAGTGAATGCACAGTAATGATCTTGATAATGTCGAAGCTATGATGATCCCAAAGGTGACCTTGGTGAAGCAGCAATGAAGGTGATGATTTGAGCAGTGAAGAGGATTAGTGACTTGGAGTTGATTTGGCGTGGCATCCGATGTGCTCTAGCCACTAAATTTAGTCCAGAGGTTGGGGCACGTAACATCTCCAATACCCAAAAAGGGTTTGGGAAAATTCTAAATAGTTGAGGAGATATTAAAATAATTAATATTTTTAATGGAGTCTGTAAGTTTAAACTTAGGGAAAATAAAATATGAATGTGTATTAATATGAAACTATGTTAGAATGGTCCAAAAGACATGGATCAAGCCAGACCTAATCTTATCCATTGATTAGGGACTTAATCTCGGCCGTTGTATGTCAACAGGAAAGGTATAAAGGAGGCTTGAGGGTCACTTGGAGAATACACCAGAGTGATCAATCATTCTATTCTCTAGAGCGGGGTTTTCTAGGAGAGATCGAATTAGTGATCGGGAGATGTAGTTGAGGGGCATTTAAGTATAGAGAGACAAAGAGAGAGAGTGTCGGGAGAGTAATGTAGTATTCAATGAGAGTGATGCAGAGCTAGCCAGGGATCGCGCACGACCATGCAGAGGCAGCCGAGAGCTGCGCAGAGCCTCAAAGAGGATAGCGTTGATGATGTAGAGGGCCAGAGGGATAGCGCAAGGCATCTAGGGCTGATGTAGACCCATCTGGGGTGACGCAAGGCTAGCGTGAGGCAGAGAGGGGCTGACACAATCTAGAGAGAGGCTTGTCGGGTAGATTTGTGCTGAGTAGATGCTGGAAGGATTATTCGGGGTTTGAGCCAGGGGATTTGTCAGAAGCTGAGAGGTATTACTACCAAAGCTATTCTCTATTGGGTAGGCCAGTTTCGTACCTAGATTATACTCTAGTATTGCTTAATAAAAAAACCCTCAGATAGCTGCACCGACTTTCCCACATTAGGTTTTTCCGCGGACATTAGTCCAAAAATAATGGTGTCATGTGGTGTGTTTATTTATGTTTGTTTTAGTTGCTGATCTGTAATATGTTGAGCATGCACTAGTGTTTATTTTCAGTATTTACATTGTAAATAACTTGATAAGGAAAATAACAAGTATGTAAGAATAAATTAGATAAAGTGCATGGCGGGTTTCTAACTAAGTAAACTTAGAAACTTCAACATGGTATGAGAGCATGATTGCAGATCAAAGGAGGACTAAAGGACATCAGCTGAGTGGAGCAATAGCAGTAGAAAACAGTTGTCCCGAGGTGACAGAAGTTGTTTATAGTAGAGCAGCAACAAGGAAGGGTGACGCAGTGCCTGCGTCATCAAGGGTGAGCTAGGAAGAGGCAACGTAGAGGTGAAGGAAGGCATGATAAGCCTCACGTAGAGCCACACAGTAGTTGGGAGGGCTAACACACTTGGTTGAGGAGAACAGGTTGCGGTGCCGGGATTGCGAAGAGCCTAGGAGCTCTCACCTTAAGGTTGTTGGGGTTTAGAAGGTTGTGGAAATATTGCAGAGTGGAGCTGGTGAGGTATTGTTGTTGAGTCTTGAAAATGTCATTCATTTCCATTACACTTTCACTATTATGTCCACTATATCACCTCCATTTCACTACTATGTCACCACATTCATCCCACTTTCATTATCATTGGGCCACATTTATGTTTTTTCCAATCTTTATTAATTCTAAGCCTTTTAAGTGAATTTGTGGTTAAAAATTAGGAAATAATGTGCATAAGCTTATACCTAACCAATGGGTTGAGATTGTTGACATGTGTAGGTTGAAAGGAGGCATCTAGAAGACCCTTATGTGGCACTCTAAGACCAAATTCGAATTTGAGTGGAAAGAATCATGGGATCATGAGGATATGTGTCACATCTCCTAATTGTATTGTAACTCT
>APFE031153245.1:136503-170530 GCA_000404065.3 Pinus taeda | reverse complement strand
CAAATATTTTTTCACTCTATGTTAGTTTGCATATCACGATATTTGATCCAGAGTAAAGATGGATCTATGCTAGTTTAACCCCCCCTTTAAATAGGGGGCATTCCATGTGAATACCATGTGCCATCTTTATTTTTATTAATACTAATATTAGGGTTAATAATGTTTTTTTGCATGGTATTAATAATATTTTGGCCCATGGTGTTTGGCCCATAGGCTTCACCTAAATATAACACATTTTTTGAGTGTTCATAAATATAAGGTGGCTTATGGAGTAAATATAAAAAATGTTTTATTTATTTACCATACCTCTCGTTTATTTATATTTGTATTAATTTACCATACCTCTTTTATAAATATGGTGTTTGGCCCATAGGATTCAATTAAATAAAACCTCTTTTTTGAGCCTTCTTATATAGAAAGAGGGTTATGGACTAAATATAGAAATATGTTTTATTTATTTACCATACCTATAGTTTATTTATATTTTTATTTATTTACCATACCTTTGAAGTATAAAAAGAGGTTTTATTTGTTTACCATAAATTTGGAGTAAGTATAAAAATAGCTTTTATTTATTTACCATATATCCACTGTATTTATATTTTTATTTATAACTATCATAAATACATTTTCCTGAAAATGAGGGTGAATGGAAGGATGTAACTCCTAATTTGAAGGGCTAAATTTACTTTTTTTACCCTCCCCCTTAAAATAAGGTGGGCTAACCTCCATACCTAATTTTTTTATAAAATAAATTTGAGGGGATTTGTAACAATGCACTATGATACAAAATATTCGTCCAATAAAAATATAAAACCCCTTAATTTAGCCCAAGGACGAAAATTCGCCCCTAAAATTTTCCATGTTGCATGGGTACAACCATATTGGAGTACGTAGTTGCACCATGAACTCGAATGCTACAATGTGACCACTAAGGAAGGTGAATATGATCCTAGGAACATCAACATCTTTGAGTCAGAAGGACAGCGTGAAGTCATAGGGAGTGAGGAAAAATTCCCTCATATCTCAAAGCCTTTGAAGACCAAGTAGGCAAATATTGGATCAAAAGCGCAACCAAAGTTTCCAAACATAGGTGACTATTGGGATGAATATACATTGGACAAAGTCATGGAGCTACTATGAGAGTATGAGGACTTGTTTCCCAGCAAGGTATCTGATTTGAAAGGGATTGTAGGGGATTTGGGCGTCATGAAGATCACTCTAAATCTTGATGTGAAGCCAGTTAAGCATCGCCCCTATCGATTGAATCCTAAGTATAAATAAAAGGTACAAAAAGAATTAAATAAGATTCTTGCAGCTGGGATTATTGAACCTGTCGAGGAATCGAATTGGGTTAGTCCCATGGTGGTTCAGGAGAAGAATACGTAGGGTGAAATTTGGATATGCATAGACTTGAGGAAGTTGAATGATGCTTGTGTCCATGATCCATTTCCTACACCATTCACAGAAAAAGCACTGGAAAATGTTGGAGGTTCAAAGGATTACTTGTTTACTAATGGATTCTGAGGGTGTCATCAGATCAAGATCATGCCAGAGGATAGGAGTAAGACCACCTTCGCGACTAAGTGGGGTTGTTTCCATTATAGAGTTATGCCTTTCAGACTTAAGAATACCTCTCCAATCTTCTCTAGGGTGGTAGTTGCAGCCTTCAAGGAGTTTATCCACAAGTTTCTAGAGGTTTACTTTGAATATTTGATAATGTTTGGGTTGGTAAAAAGACATGTCGCTGTTACACAGTAATTTGTCACTGTCATAATCTCAGTCCCTCTACTATGTCATGTGTCAAATAAACATGTTCATATCTTCCCATCAATGTAAGAAGATTAAGTAAATGCTCTCTAATGCTGAAGATTGACCCTTTTTTACTAAGTTTCTGCATCATCGCTAGTAAACCCTTAAAATCCATGACGATTCTTTGGCATGCACTATATCGTTGCGGTGTCATTGCTAGTCCCTATTTCATGACCCGCGATGATCTAGATTGGGCGAATTTGTTCCAATAGTCGGCCTTATGGATGTCTCTAGACCTGGTTGCTGGGTTAGTTTGGGTCGCCCTTCCCCCTCTGGAATGGTAGTTCCGTCTTTTGTGCTATCTTCCTTTAGGATAAGCTCCCTCTCCCTCATTTCATGGAGACTCCTTCTCCTATAAAAGCACTCACCTTTGCTATGATATGCTAGTTGGTTAGTTCCTTTAGTTGGGCAGTGCTGCTAGTGCTTTTGAGTTTGATAGATAGTTGTGGTGTGAGTGTGACAAGTGTGGGATTGTTAATAGATTGTAAGAGGTTTTTGAGTGCCCTTAACTTTCTATTAAAGCTTGTAAGTGAGAGAGAGACATTGTTTATGTTGGGAGATCCATCCTTAAATAGTGAATGCTTGGAGAAACATACTAGCTAGACCCTCCGAAAAGGCTTGCGATATCAAGACTTGGTTGTAAGCTTTGCTCTTGATCCATTATTAATACAATCAATGATGATTTTCTATGTCTTGTATGTAATTTACTTGATATCTCATGATTTCTTGACTTTATGAGTAAATAGATCGTTGTTGTTTCCCGGTTACATGCTTTATTGTTGTCTTGTGTTGTTTCAGGTTGATTGCTCATTAAGGAGAAGGAAACGAAAGATGGAGCAGCACAATAGAACTTCATCAACCGCCGGCTTGAGGTAGGCCTCCAACAATGATTATTTAAGGGAATCAATTGTTGTTTTGTCTTTGCTGTGACTAGACCCACTCTAGGGCTAGAGGGGTTGCCTTTGTCTACAGAGGGAAAAATTTCCTGCATCACAATCGCCAATCTTTACCTCATGTTGGATACTTGTCAAAAGTATCAGATATCCCTTAATATGAAGAAACTCATATTCTGTGTACTGTATGGAATAATGTTGGGTCATGTCATCTGTAAGTAGGGATTGATGGTGGACCCTGCCAAAATTTTTGTGATTATTAGTTTGGAGCCTCCAAAGAATATAAAACAATTAGGTGCATTGTTGGGCCACATAGGGTATTACAAGAAATTTATCAAGGTGTATGTAGAGATCAATGCGACCATGGAAAAATTGTTGAAAAATGATGCGACGTTTTGCTAGGACGAGGACTTCCATAAGAGTTTGGATGTTCTAAAGGAAAAAATGGTCACCACAACCATTTTAGTGTTTCCTGACTAGAAGAAGGATTTCCACTTCCATGTAGATGCCTCCTGCATACCCTTGGCAGCTATGCTGACCCAACTAGGTGAAGGTGATATCAATCATCTGATAGCATTTGAAAGTAGAAAGTTATCAAAGGGAGAGAAGAATTATTCAACCACGGAGCATGAGGGACTAGAAATGGTGTGTGCACTATAGAAACTCAAGCACTACTTGTTGGGTGCACACTTCAATATATACAAGGACCATTTTTCTTTGAATTACCTAGTCAACAAGCTTGTGTTGGGGTTGGGGGGGGGGGATTTGTAGATGGTTTCTTATCTTCCAAGAATATGACTTTGAAGTAATTATGAAGCTAGGGTGATTGAAAGTTGGACCAAATCACCTCTTGTAGATTGAGAATGGCGACGAACCCACAAATCTGGAGGAATGATTGTCTGATGCATAACTCTTTGTTGTGCGTGTTGGTGATGACCATTTCATAGACATAATATAATTCTTGTCTACAGGTAAAACTCCTTAGGGGTATTCGACACAACAAAAGAAGGAATTGGTGGTATGGCCTATATATGTCTCTGTTATCGGTGGACATTTATATAAAATGGGATCCAATGAAGTAGTGCAAAGGTATGTCCAAGAGTATGAACGATGAGGTATCCTTTCTGAAGCACATGGAGGAGTTTCAAGAGGACATTATGTGGGAAGAGAAACTATGTAGAAGATACTATGAGTAATACTATGGTGGCCGAATGTGCATAAGGATTCTAAGGTTTATTGCAAGGCATGTGATGTTTGTTAGAGAACAGGAAGACCATTGCAAAGAGATGAATTTCCCTTGAACCTGTAGGTGTTATTACGCTTATTTGATAAATGGGCGATAGACTTTGTATGGTAATTTCAACCACTAGGAAAGAAGAATGGAGCTAGGTACATCATTAAGTAGGTGCGGACATAGCTACGAAGTTCATCTTGAAGTATATTTTGTCTCATTTTGGTTTCCCAAATATCTTGATGAGTGATAGAGGTTCACACTTCTTAAATGAAACAATTTCCGTTTTGCTCAAAGAGTTCCAGATGTTGTTGGGTGTGGAGCCTGATTATCTTCTTTATTTAGAAGTATCGCCACATTGGACCCCATTTCGTAATGTGGCAACAATGCTACCCATAAAATGTATGCTACTAGGGGGGTCCATGGGGGGGGATGGTGATTATTTGGAGCCCCCCCACCCTGGCAGGGGATCGGAGGCAGCACCCCTGAAGCTAAAAATAGATGAAAAATTGCCTTGTAAAATGTTGTAATTTCGTAGTCAATCTGGGTCATTCATTAGGTAGAGATTTGATGGTAGAAGTTATGTTTAATTTATGGTTTTTTGCCCTAGAAGGAAACCCCTCACTATATATGAGGGAATTGTATTGCATCTATTTAGATCTCTATTCTAAGAAAGAAAGAGAGAGGATATTGTGTGAGAGAGAAGAGGGAATTACAACGCATATGATGTAGGTTGTATCTCTTCATTTTGTTGGATAATATAAAAGGAAGGATTGGTTGTTTCTCTGTGGATGTAGCCCAAATTGGGTGAACCACGTATATCTGTGTCTCTCTTGTTTCACGTGTTTTTTGTGTTTATATTTCTGAAATATTTTATGTGTTCCATTGCTCTATAATATATAATTTTGTAATAGATGTATCACGAGAAGAGTACACCATATCATCCTCAAGCGAATGGCACAATGGAGGCATTCTACAAAATCTTGGAAAACGCCTTAACAAAGATTTGTAATGTGAAGAGAAATGATTGGGATATTCCCATACCAGTGGTTTTATGGGTGTATAGAACTGCTTGCAAGAAGTTGACAAGGCAAACAACGTTCAGGCTAGTTTATGGAAAAGAAGTTGTAATACCGATGGAATACATAGTGCCAAGTTTGTAGATTGCTGCAGTTACAGACATGACCGATTGAGATACCACGGAAGAACACCTTGCGCAACTCGTTGAATTATAGGAAGATCACTTATTGGTGGGTTTTCATCAGCAGGTGCAAAAGGATCATTAAAAGGCTTGGCATGAATTGTTGGGTTGTGTTATATTGTTTCCATAACTAGAAACCCTAGTTAACTGGGGGGTGGATCCCCCCCTTCGTTGTGTCGATTGTGTAGCAGGGGGGCGACAACCCTCCTATCCAGGGGGTCTAAGGGAGGTGGGTAGCCCTCCTGTGCGGGGTGCGGGGCAGCACCTGGGGGAAATTTTTTTTGGACCCTATATTAGATTGGACGGACCTACCTATGGTTTTGTGCATGGTTCTTGCACATGGTTTTGAATGTGATGGTTTTCTATCCATGGTATTGGATGCATCTACATGTATATATATGTATTGTAACATTAAAAGGAACATAACGAAAAATCAAGCTGGCAGTCTCGGTTTTGGGATCTAGGGGAAAATATTTGTGTATATGTGTTTTATGTGTTATGCTCTCGCATTGTTTATTTTCTATTCTTAGAATTCATATGCAGGTAATTTCTATAGAGGGTTAAAACCTAATTTTGGTATCAGAGCTATTTTGGCTTCAAGGGGATGCCTTTGTTGCCGAGGGGTTTCGCTTGGGCTGTGGTAGACCCTGTTTAGTGGGAGATCTGTGGGATCAATTCTGGTGGTGAAAGAAGATGGCGAGCAATGGAAAGATAGAGATCGAGAAATTTAATGGTCAGAGTTTTGAGTTGTGGAAACTCAAGATGGAGGATCTGTTGGTGGATAAAGATGAGTGAATCACAAAATATCTGGGTACTAAACCAACGGGAGTGTCCGATGAAGAATGGAATAATTTGGATCAGAAGGAAAAGAGAAGAATATGATTATGTGTCTGAGATTCAGTATTGTTGAACGTATCAGGGGAAGCTACGACAAAGGCTTTGTGGGACAAGTTAGGGATTTTGTACCAATCTAAGTCTCTGGTGAATCAACTTTTCCTACGGAAATTTGTTTTAACTTGAGGATGAAAGATGGAGACTCAGTGATAGAGCATTTGAATGCATTTAATACTATGGTAAGTTAGCTATTATCTATTGTTATTAAAATTTCAGATTAAGATAAGTGCATCAGTTTGTTGTGTTCTCTACCAGATTCGTGGGATAGTCTAGTTATTGTAATAGGTAGCAATGCAACTGGCTTGTAGTTTGATGAAATAGTCTCATCCTTGCTGATGGAGGAGATGAGATGGAAAAGTATGGAGAGCCAGAATGGTGATGCCTTTTCTATATGAGGATGGTCCTAGAATAGAAACAAAAATATGTCATCAAGTGGGAGATATAAATCTAGAGGGAGATCTAAATCTCTAGGAAAACCTCTAAGGGTGGTGTGCTGGAAATGTGAAAAGGAAGGGCACTACAAAAGGGACTGTAAATCTAAAGCTCATGACAAAGGAAATGGATCTGATGATGCTTCTTCTACAGAGGTGAAAACCACCTTAGATCAAGGTGGGGATGTGTACTTGGCTTCTTCAAGTACACATGTAGATCATAAGGCATGGTTGATTGACTCAGGTGCATCCTTTCACTTCACTCCCCATAGAGAGTGGTTCTGTGTTGGCTACGTGTGGCCTGACCAGGGTTCGAGAGTGATTTAGCCAAGAAAATCCTGGTACTACTGGCTCTTTCAGCAACAATCCACGCAGCGTGAACTGAGGTCTCACCCAAAGTAGTATGGGAGGGTGCTGGAACTAGGTTTTCGCACCCTAGGGATGTCTTGATGAAGGTTCTAGAGGTTCGTAGTCTGAACCTGTGCACTGGCGCTGCTCCACGTAGCAGCCTGTGCGCACCTCTGTAAGGGGCGCAAATACGGCACTATCCTGATCTCGATCTTTACTGCACTATTATATTAGTTCTTTGAATTAGTTTGTGCGGGTCCAATATTATTATTACTTATTCAAATTTCAAGTAAGTGCACGTAATCAAAACCTATATAAATGCATAAAGATAAATAGAACCATAGATTCACAATATTCTGAATCAAACTTATCTTTATTAATAGTCCTTTTCAAGTTTAGTTCAATTACAAACCTGACTCCGCCCTACGCACTCAGCTGCGGACTCTACTAGGCCTCTGTGCACTCAGCTGCAGAGCCTCTCCCTACTACTATGAATCAATACACTTCAGATCCACTTCTATCCTCTAACCATGCCTTCGCATCTATATATTACTTGCCTCCCAAAAACTATCTTTACACTTAGAGCCTCGCTCTGTTTATATAATCCCATGGTCCGTAAACCATGGGTAGGCTGACACAGCTTTACATTATTTTACAATTCTTAGGGTGGAAAACCCTATGACTGATCCTAAACTTTCACACTCCACGCCCGTACTTCGTGGAGTCTTTACATTACATTGACCAAAACTTGGGCTTTAAGCCCCAAAAACATGTTGTGGGGGATCCCATGCCCAACAGGCCCCCAACATAATCATCATGACTCGTCTCGAGTCACTCTGTTGGTGCGGAAATCTTTGCACGAAGTCCATCCAGAAGGTCTCACGCAGCTTGGGTGTCTACAGCACATTGGTCCGATGTCTACTGTACTTGTTGCACACGTATCTCTGAACTTTCGTGAGCAGGGTCACATTTCCGTCTAATCACATAAAGTTCCTGCATTTGTGCCAGCTTCCCTTTAATGGTAGTTGTAATTATGAAATGTTCATCGATCCACGGTTGGATGCGTACTTTAAGTAGGGCTTCTTTTTGGCACGCGGTGTCTAATTGGTCCTTCGATGCCCTTGCCTACTGTAGTTTAATGAGTCATTGAGTAAGGACAACCGTCTGCATAGTGCCTTAGACACTGTCATACTCCTGCTGCAACTCGCATGCCTCTATCTCTAGATGTTGTAGGTTCGGGTCTTCTTGCAGGTGTGTAAGCATGGTTAATGCTTGCTCCAACATCCCATTACAATCCTGTGTCACCTGGCCAATTTTCTCCAACCCCATCTGGATAGTGCGGGCATGCTGCTCTCTTAGTTTTGGGTGTGTGAAGGGTTGTGCTTTCAATCATAGCTCAACGATTTGTAGGTTCAGCTCCAACTGAACCTTTGTCATTTCCTCCCTGGCCTCACGGACTCTAACTGCCAATCTATGGACCCACTCTACTGCTGGTAGTTTCATCAGCACAACCAACTCTAGGATGCTCCTACATGCATCCTCTACTGCCTACTCTAGTCTGCGAGCCTACACAACCAACTCATCACGCTGGAGGCTGAGCTGGTCCATGTTGATTTTCTGCTCATTCAAGACCTGGATTGCGTGGCCTTCCTAGGCGTGGAGCTCTGTGATGACCCCATCTTGTAGCTAGTAGAGAATTTCACGCGGCAGGGCTACCAAGTTCAGACTTATGCCTTTCATGCTACTCATTGCGACCTAGTCACCCTCGCTTGCTACTCCTAGTGCACCTTCAGGCAACATGAAAGGGTTTTCCATATGGGCACGCAACGCCTGTTCGGCCTCGGCTTTTCCTACTACGACATACTGAGCCATTGTACCTATTTGTGCAAGAGGTACCTGTAAGCCTTGTCGTTGTGTGTTGAGTGCCTCCAACACAGTGTTTTGCTCCATCCTCAGTTCCTGGAGTGCATCCTTCATGACCTCATGAATCGTGTCACCGATGTCAAACAGATCACCTTCTGTGACCGTGATCGGGTTGATGGACGTCTTTGTCGCTTTTACCTTCTTCCTAGGAGTTGTTTTCTCAGGGCTACGTGGCCACTTAAGTTAGGTTGATGCTAAATCGAGGTCCTCGAATTCTTCTATCCTATCCACTTCCCTGGTCTATTGCCCCATGGACATCTCCTAGCCCTCCTCAATATCTCTTGTTGGTGCTATTGTAGTTTCTGCCATCTGCGTCGTTGCTGCTGCATCAGTCATCTTCTGCTATGCGGCTGCTTCTTGTTCCTGGCACCTCTTGTCAGCCAGTTTCGCATCATCCTTCATTCTTTGTTGGGCTGCAGCCTTCTCCATTTCTACCAAGTTCGGGGTGTGCCATTCCGGAGGCCATGACTCCATTACTGTTAAGATCACATCATCCATTGTGAGGAACGGAAGCTTCACCCATTTCTGTGTTGGATCCTTGCACGCCCAGATATATAGTTTATGCATATCTACCTTGAACTCTGCTGCGCTCTCCAAGCTGTTATGAACTGTAGGAGATAAGCGCGGTCTTCGGTTGATCTACATTTAGATGCTCGCCTCCATGAACACCCAAAACACCTTTGTCTTGTGAATCCTCTTCGCGTCTTTTGTAGCCCAAAGCAAGGTGTACCTCATGGCTTCCAGCAGATCACCCTCAATAGTGGGAAACTGGCTGTCCTCTGGTAATTCCCCCGCAACCAACAAGATGGATAAGAGAAACCACGCGTAGTGGAAGGTCTTACCCTACTCTTGGGCCTCCTTGCAATTCGTCAAAAACTCTTCGCAAAGGAACTGTGCCCAGTTGAACTGTACCCCCTCTATGCATTGCTCTGCCAATGTAATCACAGATGCTGGTACTTCGTCAGCGTGGCATTTCCTCATTAGCTTGCCAGTCAACAGCTGGGTGGCTACGTGTACCCCTTTGTCCTTAATGCTTGTGATTGCGTACCCCCACTTTTTCTTCTCTAGATTATACTTGGCCTTCATGGCTTCTGCAAGGGCCAAGTCATTACTTTTTCCCACTATGGCCGTAGGGTCATGTCCTTTGAAGAGCATTCAAGAAATTCTGTGAATTAGGTCGGACGTGATGGGAAAAGGATCCTCCAGCCAGATATACCCATCATGCACCAGGCACAGTAGCTGCCTCATGATGAAAATGGTGATGGGTGTGTGGTGGTAGTGGGGTATCCATTGCAGATGGAGTAACCCACCCTTCTCCACACCTCGCAACCATTTCTGCTTCATTAACCTTTTTGTGGCTAGGTATGGAAACTTCTCACTATCCACAAGGTCCCAATCCTTAAACTTCATGGTCGGTATTTTTCCCAAAGGTGGACCTTCAAACATTATACCGTCGGGGAGGAGCGGGGTCTGGAGCGTACTCTTCGTGGCCTCTAGGTCTTTCGGTATCTTGGCTTTCCCTTTCCATGGGGGGACATATGTAGGTAACTTTGTTGCAGAAGGTATTACTGAGGCATCCTATGCCTCATTGTCTTGCACCTCAATTTGAGTGATTAGAGCTTGCAAGTCTTCCTCCTCCACACCTGATTCAATAGTGTTGACTTTTCCCTTTTCTGCCATCGACAATTTTCTAAATCGTGGGTTTCTTGGGGATACATGGACTGGGTCCAAAGTCTGCTTATCTTTCTACAGATGTGGCATTCGTGGTGATTTTGGAATTTCTGGTGTAGCTGGCACCTCTTCAATCTCCTCATGGGCCATATGGGGCTCCGCAATAACTTCGACGAATCACACTCTTTTTCTAGCAGCCGTCATCGTGTCTATATTTAAAGGTGGTAGGAGTACGTAGCACTTATTTCTCTATAACTGCTCAATTCTAACACAACCAAGTGTTGCCTCAAGGCTAGCCCTAAGGATTTTATAGCATCTTTTGAATTTGAATTTGATCATTGCCCCAACTTCTGAGTCATTAATGCCTTCTTGGTGGCAAATCATCCCAAATCTAGCTCTTAATTTGTGTCTTAATTTCCCACCACCCACTCCTTTTTGCCTTAAATTGGACCTCTTGTCATGAAAAGTGACACCAATGGTCACCTCCCAGCCCACCCGTGCGGCAGCATAGCCCCCTATGCACAGGCGCAACCCCTGTGACATACTAATCCTGCACGTAACCTCCTTATCGCACAGCTCCCATACAGACACTTTTATAGTCCCACGCTCTGTTTCCACTGGTTGGAGCACTAAGACTGTGCTCCCTATGGATAATTAGGTGGTCACACCACGTGTGCAAGGCTTCAATTCAATTTCCAACCTAGTATGTGGGCATTCCTCAATTAACCTCATGACAGTTAGCACCGTGCATTCTTCCTTATATAGTGTGCTCCCTTGGTTACGTTGTTTGGTAAGGTGTGGCCGCAGCCATGATAGCATAGCCACAAATTCTCGGTAGAAATATAATGCAGTAGTATGGCTACCCATATCTTGTCCTGTCATTCTTAGTTTATCGATGTGGCAAGCTTGTGTGAGTTAGTTTTCTAGTTCTTTGCTCTCTACATCCATTAACACCCTTTTCTTCCTCAGTCGTACCCGATCTTTGAGTTTGTGAACCTTAAGGTTCCCCCACCGAATGACTTTCTGAATTTGCATATGTCTGTCCTTGTGCAGCTACATAATTCCTTCATCCTGGTCCTCACGTACTATCCCAACTGTGGGAGATACTACGTGGGGATTCCTTCCTTCCAAAACTATGGCCTCGACTATGCTCGTCAACTTCGGGATCGTCTCTGCACTTAGGTTTTTATACATGGCCCTAGAGGCCCATTGTACCACTGGTACATGCAGGTCCCAATCAGTTCGTCTCACCTGGTGAACCCTGTTCAGGATTCCACATACCTTCTTGAATGCTTCTACGTGGAATTTTTGTGGTGTGTGTCTCTTTTCCTGCTGCTGCATCCTGTTCTGATTTTTAATCCTTAGTTTGGGGTGTGTTCGTGTGGACTAGACAACACACGTCTGTACCCATCGATATAGGTGGGTGCACAAGCTGCTTCATCCTAGCTACCCAACTCTCGATTGAAGTTACGGGCTTCTAAACCACAGGCCCATCATCCTTCTATATCCATGCAACTCCTCAAAATTGCCTGATGTTTACCACACCATCGTGCAGGTGTTGTGCGTAGTGTCGATTTCAACGCATTGAACCACTACTATTCTATTATTGCGCTTTCAAATTTTCTCAAGAATTCATCCACTGCTGTCAATCCATCATATGTCGGCAGTTCCCTTGCCTCAGTTGTCATGCAACACAGTGATCTAACCATCATGTTATAGTTCAGTGTTGTTACTTCGTGCAACTGATTCTGCCATCATTATACTTCTTCATTTGAATCTAAAGCGCAGGAGCTTTCATGCTCCCACAATATTCTCCCATATGTAGTTAGATTCACTCAATCCTAGTCTCATGTAATTATCTTGTAAATACAATTTAGTTCATCATCACTTTCATCGTCGTGCACTAGTTTAGTGTAGCATGCTCCTTTGGCTGGGTCTAGTGGGACTACTATGCGTAGTGACTTTTCTTGAATATCATCTTCCGCTTCTTCAGGTTGATGAATTTATTCATATCAGTGGCCCAGTCTATTCCTAACAATGCAGGATAGGGATTTCTATCATTGACAATCTCTATCACTTCAAAATCCATCTGTGTGCTCTTCAATATCAACTATTACTCCTTGCAACCTCCCCATGGGAAAAATGTTTTGTTGGTTCACCATTCATAGTTGAATAGGGGACCATTGTAACATAGGCATGCCCATGCGTTCCCATGTTTGCTTTCGTAACACATTCACGTCCGAACCCAGATCTAGGATTACCTGATCCATTTCATACTCATCAATCTGTGTAGTCAATCTCATTTCCCTTTTGGTGTGCAAGGCATGATTCCCTAATTTCCGGACTATGCACAGTTCTTTTGACCCCGCACAACAGGTGATCAGCTCCTGTAGTCCCTTAATTGCCTTATTGTCAGGCAATAATTTCATGCATGTCTCCAGAAAGCTAGTGAGCATTGAAGGATCCATTTCTGGCTTTGGTTGATCCTTACTACCTCAAGTGGAGGCCTCTGTGAAGCTCTTCTTAGCTTCCATGAACATCTCCTTTGCGTGTTCTAAGTCAAACTCAGGTTCCTTTGCGGGAGCCTTGCGAACCCGTGTATCTTCCTCGGGCTACTTCCCCTTATCCTCCCCCCTGGTCGCATCGATTATGAGCATCATTTTCACATTCGAGTCTTCTTCACGTGGTTTAGACCTCATCATTTGTATATTCTGAGTCGAAGGAGGCTGGAATACCCCTATTTCGTGCATCTGTGTGATCAGCATAGGACAATCTATTGTTTCATGATCAAACTGAGCATAGTACGAATAGGATATCCTCGTCAGGTTCATACAATCATGGGCATAGTACTTTACTCCTCTACAATTGTAAAACATTAACTGTCATGGCCCCTTCTTGGTCCCATTCCACCTCGTCCTTGACCCCGCCCTTGAAATCCAATGTGTGGCATCCCCACAGCTAGGTCGAGGGTTCGCGTTTCTATCTGCATCCTATAGGCTAGGGTCCGATCCATCATTAACTCGTAGCTGTGACAAGTGTGCTCGTCGTGGCCTACCAACTTACAAAAATTACAAAACAACTATTGGGGAGTCTATATATACTTCTGCAACAAATGATAAATATCTGTTGTGTGTTTTCCTCCTATCTGACAGATCGTGCGCCATAACGATGGTGCCGCACTCAGCCCTGCCTATGCCTCAGTCTCAACAGCATTGGCCCCCCTCCTACCAAGTAGTTCGTGAACACTGGACAATGATCCTTGTCATGGCCCTGGCCTTTGCATTTTATGCACCATACTTCCTCGCATGCCTCTAGCCGCGGTGCCCTATCCTGCTTCAAACTTTGCATTTCCAGGCATAGATTCTATAGTTGCGTGTGGATTTGTTGAAATCCCAAACTAGGGTCTTGTATCAAGGTCTCATGCAACCTCATTGCCATTTCCAATGCTTCAGCCTGGGTGGAAAGTTTCTTTTGTGATGGCGTTGTCCTCAAGGGCGGTGTTAGAGCTACCACAAACCATGCATGATGTTGTTAGTCTGTCAGCATCATATTGGCTTCATGGATCATACTCTTCAGCTGTTGATCCAGATCCCAGGGAGTCTCGCCTGGAAGCATCACGACCTCTTTAAACCTGCTTATTGACTGTGTCTCTGATTTTGGCCGACTAAATTCTCTGTTCAACACATTCTAGATCTCTGTTATCCCTGCGTTTGGGTGGTCATTAGAGTGTTTGATATACCATGTCAATGCGCGATCCTGCAGTGTGCTCACCAATGTGGCCTTCTTAATATTATCATCTGTGACACCTTGCACTTCCCATACTGCTCTTACCATGAACCAGAATTTGTCTGGATCTTCATTCCCTACCCGTCTGAATAATGGTAGTTTGATTGCACTCATCATACTGAACTGTGGAGGTGGAGTGGGTAGAGATGGAGGTGAGAGAGGTGAAGCAGGTGGTGGCATGGGTGGAGGCGGTAACTTCGAAATGCGCTGCCTTATCAAACTGATCGTGCTTCTCAAAGAGACCTTAGCGAGCTCTTCCTTACTCTCTCGCAAAGGTGAAATTAAGGGACTGTTTTCTAATTATTCACTACTTTTGTAGATATTTCTGCTCTGCTTTGTCCCAAACATTAATATATTTGCATGACCCTTTTTCACACAATAGCATCTTAATCCAAGTATTTAAAGACTTAATATACTTACCTCATGGTTCTTTGAGATAGTGTCATTTTTCTTCGCTGTAGCTCACGGTTGTGTCTACCGCAAACTCAGTGAGAAATCCCCCTATTATCCAGTCGAGCCAATGGTCCATAGCTCGCGCGGTCTTATCTTTTGATGCCTTTATTCTGTTTACTAATTCTGGAGTCCACACTATTGGTTGGTCGAGCCTACACCTTCCTTGGCTATCGGCTAACCTCGCAATCTGCTCATACAATTCAGAAGGAAAGTATGCAAAGAAAATCTCATTGATTTCTATATACACATAACGATCCAACCACTTTTTCTCAAATACTTGTAGAGTTTTGTTTTCTTGTGTCACAAACTCCTAAATCCTCTTGTCCAACCACTCTTAAATTCCCTTCTTTGTTAGGTTCCAATGGCATGACATCACACATCCCTTAGGCAGATCCCATTCCCAACAATGGAACCATTCATTGGCTACGTGGGGCTTGACCCAGGTTCAGAAGTGATTTAGCCAAGAAAATCTCGGTACTACTGGCCCTTTTAGCAACAGTCCGTGGAGTGCGAATTGAGGTCTCACTCGAAGTAGTATGGCAGGGTTTTGGAACTAGGTCTTCGCACCCTAGGGATGTCTTGATGAAGGTTCTGGAGGTTCGTGGTCCGAACCTACGCACTAGTGTTTCTTTGCACAGTAGCTTGTGCGCACCTCTATAAGGGGTGTGAATATAGTACTATCCTGATCTCGATCCTTACTGCGCTATTATATTAGTGCTTTCACTTAGTTTGTGTGGGCCCAATATTCTTATTACTTATTCAACTTTCAAGTAAGTGCACGTAATCAAAACCAATATAAATGCATAAAGATAAACAGTACCATAGATGCACAATATTTTGAATCAAAATTATCTTTATTAATAGTCCTTTTCGAGTTCAGTTCAATTATAGACCCGACTCTACCTTGCGCACTCAACTATGGACTCTACTAGGCCTTTACACACTCATCTGTAGAACCTCTCCCTACTACTACAATCCAATACACTTCAGATCCACTTCTATCCTCTAACCATGCATTCGCATCTATCTAATACTTGCCTCCCAAAAACTACCTTTACACTTAGAGCCTCGCTCTATCTATACAATCCCATGGTTCACAGACCATGTGTAGGCCAACACAACTTTACATTATTTTACAATTCTTAGGGTGGACAACCCTATGACTCATCCTAGACTTTTGCGCTCTGCTTGCATACTTCATGGCCCCAAAACTTGGGCTTTAAGCCCCAAAAACATGTTGTGGGGGATCCCATGCCCAACATTTTGTGAGTATGAGAAATATGATGGTGGTGATGCCTTATTAGGGGATAATAGGAAGGCCAAAAATTTGATATCCATAAGCAAGATCGATGATGGAGGTGTACAAATAGTGTTCGAGAAGGATACCTACAAGATGGTTCGGGGAGCACTGGTATTGATGTGGGGAGTTCGGATTGGAACTCTGTACAAGCTACAAGGTAGCACTATTTTTGATGGGTGCAATAGTTCTATGGTTCTTGAAAGTGGAGCAGAAAATCTAGCGGTCTCTGGTGAGAGGACCTTGCTGTGGCATCAAAGGCTTGGACATATTGGAGAGAAGGGCCTTCGAATACTTCATGGTAAAGGTATGGTAGAAGGTATGAGTAATAGCTCTCTGGATTTTGATTTTTGTGAAAATTGTGTTTGTGAGAAGCAAACTTGGGTGAGTTTCCCCTCTCGTGGTAAGAGGGCAAAACAGATATTAAAGCTTGTGCACAATGATGTGTTTGGACCTGTGAAGGTTCCATCACTAGGTAAGTATGTTTACTATGTATCATTTATAGATGACTTTTCAAGGAATACATGGATATATTTCCTTAAGAAGAAATCTGAAGTCTTTGAAAGCTTTAAATAATTTAAGGTTCTGGTGGAAAACCAGACAGAGAAGAAGATAAAGGTGCCGAGAATAGATAACGGTGGAGAGTTTTACAACAAGGAATTTGAAGAATTCTGTAAGAAGTGTGGTATAGCATGAAGAGTACTCCATACACCTATGAGAAAAATGGATCTGTATAAAGAATGAACAAGACATTGATGGAAAGGGTAAGAACCATGCTCACTGGTGCCAGGTTAGGACAAGAATTCTGGGCAGAGGTGATGGAGAAAACATGTTACTTGGTCAAAAAATCACCTTCATCAACGTTGGAGGATAAAACTCCACAAGAGGTATGGACTGGTAAGAAACCCTCTCTTTCACATCTAAAGGTATTTGGATGTGATGCATATGTACATGCTCCAAAGGAGAAAAGAACAAAGTTGGATAGTAAATATGAAAAGTGCATATTTATTGGGTATAAGGATGGTTTAAAGGCTTATAAGCTTTGGACCCAGTAACAAGGAAGGTTTTGTACAACAAATATGTGGTGCTCAGAGAGGTGAAATATGTTATTATACATGAAGTCCCATCAAAGGAACCTGAGAAGATAGAGATTGAGCTAAAGGAGGAAGAATCAGACTCTACAGCAGAAGAGGAATCAGAAGATGAAGAGCCACAAACTCTTTTTGTGAGAAGATCAGTTCAATAAAGAAGGAAACTAGAAAGGTATAGTCCATTTGATTTTTGTTCAATTTTTTTCTTTATCTATTACTAATGATGATCCCAGAAATATGAAGGAAGTAGTATATTCAGAGGATGGCAAACTCTGGAAAGAGGCCATGGTTGATGAAATGGCATCTTTGCACAAAAAGGAGGCTTGGGATTTGGTGGAGTTGCCAGCTGGAAGGAAACCCATTGGCAGCAAATGGGTGTTCAAGAAGAAGACAAATGCAAAAGGAAAGGTGGAGAAATACAAAGCTCGGTTGGTAGAAAAAGGTTATTCCCAGGTGCAAGGAATTGATTTTGGTGATATTTTTTCTCCTATTACCAAGGTAGCTTCTATTAGATTTCTTTTATCTGTTGCTACTCCTTTTGATTTTGAGGTATAATAGATGGATGTGAAGATAACATATCTTCACTGGGATCTAGAAGAGGAGATCTACATGAAGCAACCTGAAGGCTTTGTGGTGAAGGGTAAGAAAGAACTGGTATGCAAGTTAAAAAATTCTTTGTATGGGTTAAAACAGTCACCAACGATATGGTATCAAAAATTTGATACATTTATACAGGGACTTGGCTTCACCAGAAGAAAAATAGATCACTATGTGTATTCTAAATTAATTGGTGATCGTGTTATTTATCTGGTCTTATATGTGGATGATATGTTGTTGGTTGGAAATGACAAAGAAATTATCTAGGATTTGAAGACCCGATTATCCTTCAAATTCGACATGAATGATCTTGGTGCTACAAACTATACTTTGGGCATGGAAATTAAAATAGATCGGGAAAAGACGAAGCTCTGGTTAAACTAGAGGAAGTATGTTGAGACAATACTGTAGAGGTTTAATATGCAGGATAGTAAACCAGTGAAGGTTCCTATTCATGTAGGTGTAAAGTTGTCTGCTGAACAGTGTCCCAAGACATAAGAAGAGGAAGAGGAAATGTCCTGTGTTCCATATGCAAGTGCAGCCAGTAGCTTGATGTATGTGATGGTATGTACTAGACCAAACATTGCACATGTAGTGGGAGTATTGAGCAGGTTTATGTGAAAACTAGGAAAGGAGCATTGGACAACAGTGAAGTGAGTTTTCAAGTATTTGCGTGGCACTAGTGATTATGGTTTGTGCTACCAAGGAAGACGAGGATTGGATAGAGTTTTGGATATCCATGGCTTTGTTGATGCAGACTGGGCTGGAGATTTGGATCAAAGAATATCTACAAGTGGGTATGTGTTTAACCTATTTGGAGGTGCAGTCAATTGTATGTGTAAGAAACAATCTGTGGTGGCAAAATCAACTACAGAGGAAAAATACATGGCAGCCACTCATGCAAGCAAGGAAGAACTTTCATTGCAGAGATTGTGTTCAAGTATGGGGTTAATACAGGTGTTGTGTGTGGGATCCCTCAATGGAAGTTTTGGAGCTAAAAGCCCAGATTTTGGTTAAAAGTTGTAAATCTGATGTAAAGACTCCACATTTTGGGGGTGCAGAGCGTGAAGTTGTAAATGAGCCATAGGGTTGTCCACCCTCAATTTTGTAATGTAATGTCAGTTTTAGAGATCTACCCATGGTCCATAGACCATGGGATTGTATAATAGAGCGAGGCTCTAAGTAGTTGAGACATCTAATAGAATTTGAATAATCATGGAATAGAAGCATAGCAAATGATCTAAGGGAAAAGTCGAGTCTTTGGGTCATAGAGTAGGAGAAGGCTCTGCAGTTGAGTGCACAGAGGCCTAGTAGTTTGCAGCTGAGTGTGCGGAGCCCTACAGTTGAGTGTGCAGGGAGAGTCGATTTTGTAACCGTTGAAGCATTAATAAGGAGAAGTTTTACATCAATTCTGTGTATTTATTTCCTGTTTTCTATATCGAATATATTGGGTATAAATTGAATTTCTATTGTTTATATGGTGCGTAAACATATATAACTATGTAGGTTAAGTGAATGTGAGTTAAATTATCTCCTTATGTGAGGTTGACTAACATTCATAAGAGGATAAGTAAGATACGTAATGTAACTTGGGGAAATAGCGCATATCATTTCCATAAAAGCATGAAATCACCTCAGCACATGGTTAGGGTTGTGCGAAGGAAAATTATAGTAGATCATGAAGGTATCACAGGTTAGAATAGTGCACTAAGTAACCTATGCAAAGGTAGGCACAGTTGGACTAAATCGACCCCTCAGACATCTCAAGGGTGCAGAAACCTGGTTCCAGCAACCCCCCATACTACTTCGGGTGAGACTTCAGTCTGTGCTTCAAGGGCTGATGTTGAAAGGGCCATTATTGTAGGGATTTGTTTGGGTGATTAAATCAAAACTTGGGTTAGGCCCCATCAAGCCAACAAATGGTTCTGTTGCCAGGACCAGAATCTGCATATAGGTGTTTGATGTCGTATAATTGGAATCCAACTAAGAAGGAAATTAAAGGCTGGTTAGACAAAAGAATTCATGAGTTCATGACGCAGGAGAATAGGAACCCACGATTGACAAAATAAGAGTGGTTAGACTGCTACCTATACACAGAGATCCACAAAATCTTCTTCACGTCTTTCCCTACTAAGCTATATGAGTGGATCATGAAGCTAGCAGATAGCCAAGGAAGGTGGAAACTCGACAATCCTATTGTATGGGCACCAAAATTAGTACAAAGGTTGGAAGCATCGAAGGAGAAGATTGTGTGTGCCATTGATCACTAGCTCGATCGAATTATAGGAGGATTCATTAATCAGTTTGCAGTTGACACCTTAGTTAGCTACAATGAGGCAGAGTGGCACTTTCTTAAAGGACCGCGAGGTAAGCATGTAAAGTCTCTGAATACTTGGATTAAAATGTTATTGTGAAAAAAGAGGGTTATGCAATTACCTTGATGTTTGGGGCTACACAAAGTGGAAAAACTTATAGGAATGAAGGAAATAAGGGACCAAAACCTAGCCCCTTGATTTTACCTTTGTGAGGGGACGAGGAATAGCTCACGAAGGTCTCTCCACAAAGTGAGATCCATTTGATAAGACAAAGAATTCTGTGAATACCACCCCCACCCACACCACCACTAGCTTCACTACCTTCACCTCCATCTTCACCCGTACCACCTCCGCCACCACCGTGAGTCAATATGGGAAGCATGATAAAGTTACCTATGTTCAAGGGATTTGGAAATGAGGATCTGTACCAATTTTTGTTCGTTGTAAGAGATGTATGGGAAGCGCAAGGAGTTACATATGATAATATAACAAAAGTGACATTGGTTAGCACCTTGCAGGTCCATGCACTGACCTAGTATACTAAGCACTCCAATGATAATCATAGATATTCAAGCAACGATAAATAGAGAATTTAGCAGGCTGAAGTCTGAAGCACAATCGATCATTGGATTCAAAGATATCACGATGCTACCAGGCGAGACTCCTTAGGAGCTATATCTGAGATTGAAGTGCATGATTCACAAAGCTAATATGAATCTGACAAATGGACAACATCGTGAATGGTTTGTAGCGTCATTAACAGCACATCTGAGGAGTGCTCTATCACAACAGAAGTTAACCACTCAGGAAGAGGCCCTAGAGATTGCGATGAGGCTACATGAGACCCCGATGTAGGATCCTAACTTGGGAGTTCAGCAAATCCATGCGCACCTGAAGCATTTATGCCTGGAAATGCAGAGTCTGAAACAAGACAGGATAGCTCGACGAGAAGTGAGTGAAGAGGTGTGGTGTGTAAAATGCAAAGGTTAAGGTCATGACAAGGACCACTGCCCGGTCTTCATGAATTACCTCACAGGAGGAGGACCAATGCCATTAAGGCCAGAAGCACAAGCAGGACCTAGCATGGTGCCAGCTTTTTGGTGCACAATTTGTCAAAAAGGTGGAAAACACACTATGTATAACTGCCATTTGTTACAAAAGTGTACACAAAATTCACAACAATTGTTCTGTAACTTTTGTAGGTCTATGGGACATGATGAGTGCACTTGTAGAAGCTATGAGTTGATGATGGACATAACTCCCACCTATAGAGTTCAGGCCAAATTGCGGTCCCTAGACTAGAATGCAGGAGTGGCACGAATAGGATTTCAGGGGCACAGATGAGGCTGAGGCAGAGGAGGACCTGGAAGAGGTCATGGTCAATTGACATGCTACAATTGCGAAGGGCTAGGACATTATGCCAACGATTGTATGAATTCGACGTGGCCGTCGTGTTTATATTGCACCTTGTTTGATCATGGGACGAAAGATTGTCCTATGTTGATAGTTAGGATATGGGACAAAGGAGCGCTACCACCTCCCCCGACTCAGAACCTACAAATGATGAGGTCTAAGGCATGTGAGGAAGATCCAAATGTGAACATTGTGCTCCAAATTGGAATCATGACAGGAGATGACAAAGGAAAACAACTGAAAGATAGTACTTGGGTTCACAAAGCTCCAACGAAAGAAGTGGAGTTTGATTTGGAGCGCACTCGAGAAACCTTCATGGAAGCTAAGAAGAGCTTCACTGATGCCTCCACTTTAGGAAGCAAAGATAGACCATAGCCGGAGATGGACCCATCTATGCTCACAACGTTCCTAGAAACATGCATTAAGTTATTGCATGAAAGTAAAGCTATAAAAGGGTTACAGGAACTCATTCATAGATGTGCTGGGACTGCGCTAGGAGAACCATGCATGGTTAGAAAGATTGAAAATCATAAGACAAGGACAACAAGATAAATGAGGTTAACCGCACAAATTGGAGAATATGAAATGGACCAAGTAATTCTGTATTTAGGATTGAATACGAATGTTTTGTTGAAGCAGACATGGGAGTGAATGGGGAGACCTATGCTAGAATGATCTCTTATTCAATTGCGAATGGCGAACTAGCAGAAGATAATACCCATGGGGTGATTGTAGGGAATCAAAGTAGATATTGAGGAAGCGAGCGCACTAGTAGACTTTGAAGTGATAGAGATTATTGATGACAACAATCCCTACCCTGCGCTCTTAGGAATTTATTAGGCCACTGACATGAACGGGGTGATTAATTTGAAGAAGCGTAAGATGCTTTTTGAAAAGAAGTCTCTATGTGTAGTTATACCTTTGAACCCTGCTTAAGGATCGCACTATACAGAGTTGGTGCATGACTACAAAAGTGATGATGATTGGACTATATCTATAATATAATAGTGCGAAACCAAGACTAGGTGAATCCCACTGTGGATGAATGATTTGCATGGGAGTGCGAGAGCTCCTGTACTTCGGATTTGGATGAGGAAACAGAGCGATGGAAGATCGGTTACATGAGGTAACTACGCTTAATTGTAATATGATGACAAGGTCGTTATGCTACGTATTGATAGAAGTAAGAGACCTATGTACTTATGATGGCCTAAGTGAGGTAGATACCTTCTTAAATAAATTGGAAAGGGAGGTACCAGAAAAGCAATGCTTCTAGGCCTTGAATTGGGTATTGCGCGCTACATCTGTGAGGTGGTGGGGTACGCACAAAGGGAGCTTTGACAACTGGCATGAGTGTAGGGGAATGATGCACTTACAATTTGGAAGCCTAGGGTATGATTGAAAGACAAGTACAATGGACAGGATGATCCACATGTGCATCTGGTCAAATGGACGCAGGCCTATGGGGAAAAGCAACAACCTGAGTGGGTACACCTATTCTGTCATACCTTGGATTTTATACCAATGAACTGGTACATAGAAATAGAGCTCCACCATGGGACAGGTGAATGGGATGTTCTGCCCAAAGGGTTCATGATGACCTTCAATTTTGAGGATGAGTGGGACAAAATTGATGAAGTGCTACAGGAGGTAAAAGTAGGCATCTTTAGGATACCACAAGAGCCGGTAGAATTGATTCAGCCTAAATGGGCTATTCAACTGAGTTGCATGCTGGAATGTTATAATGTAATTTCTGAAGAAGAAGATGAAGATCCACGAAAAATTAACATTCCAGAGATGGAAGGACACCGTGAGGTTTAGGGACCACAGATTGAGAACCTCGACATAACTGCACAGGTGAAGACTAAGCAGGTGAATATTGGTACAGAGGTGGAACCTAAATTTGTGAAGATTGGAGACTATTGGGATGGCCTGATGGTGGATACGGTCATTGCATTACTCTGTGAATATCAAGACTTATTCCCGACCAAGTTTACAAATTTGAAGGGAATAATCAGAGATTTAGGGGTAATGAAGATCACGTTAAAACTCAACGTGAAGCCAGTTAAGCAAATATCGCATTGCTTAAATCTGAGATACAAGGAGAAGGTTTGTGTATAAATAGACAAGATGTTTGTAGCAGGCATCATTAAGCCGATGGGGGAATCCGATTGGGTAAGCCCGATGGTGGTACAAGAGAAGAAGCAGTTGGAAGAAATAAGAATATGCGTGGATCTTAGAAAGTTGAATGACATGTGTGTACATGATCCATTCCCAACTCCATTCACAGATGAGGTGTTGCACAATGTAGGTAGTCAGGAAGCATGTTCTTTCACTAATGGGTTCTCAGGGTACCACCAGATCAAAATTGTGCTAGAGGATAGAAGCAAGACAACCTTCATGATTGAGTGGGGTTGCTTTCAATATAATGTCATGCCATTTGGATTGAAGAATGCCCCTACTATCTTTTCATGCGTAGTTGTTGTGGCATTCAGGGAATATATTCATAAATTCTTGGAGGTATATTTTGATGACCAGACATTATTTGGGCTGGTTAGGTGCCATGTAGCAAACATGCACTTGATGTTGGATACATGCCAAAGATACCAAATTACGCTAAGCCTCAAGAAGTGTACGGTTCTCATTCCTTTTGGGAACCTATTGGCTCATGTCATTTGTAGACAGGTGATGATGGTAGACCCCACAAAAATCATGGTGATTCTGAATTTGCAAGCTCCACGAAGTGCAAAACAACTGTGTGCTACTCTGGGGCATACGGGGTACTATAGGAAGTTTATCAAAAGTTATGCCAGATCACTGCGCTGATGCAAAAGCTGTTGAAAAAGCATGTCACGTTCTGCTGGAACGATGACTGTAAGAAAAGCTTGGATGTATTGAAAGAAAATATGGTCACTGCGCCGATTCTGGTCTTCCCGAACTGGAAGAAAGAGTTTCATGTCCACGTTGATGGGTTGAGTATAGCGTTGGGTGCAGTACTAACACATGATGGTGGAGAAGGCTTGGATCACCCTATCCCATTCGTAAGTCGTGGATTATCTAAAGCAGAAAAGAATTATTCCACCACCGAATGTGAGGGATTGGCTATGGTGTATGCGCTCCTAAAATATCGACACTACTTTCTAGGGGGACACTTCAATATGTATACTAATCATTCAACGCAGAAATACTTGGTCAATAAGTCTGTGTTGGGGGGGTGCATATGAAGATGCATTTTATTGTTCCAAGAATATGATTTTGAAGTTTTTGTGAAGCTTAGATGCTTGAACGCGGGACAAGATCACCTATTGTGCATTGAGATAGGAGAGGAACCTACTAGTTAGGAGGAAGGATTACCTGACAAAAAATCTCTTTGCTGTGCACGTAGAGGATGGACATTTGAAGATATAATTCACTTTCTCATGATTGGAACTACATCGAATGGGTACTTCGTCCAGCAGAAGAAGGAACTAGTGGTGCATGCGACAGATTTCTCTGTCATTATGGGGCACTTATATAAGATGGGGAATGATGAGATACTACAAAGGTATGTACCTGAATTTGAATGAAGCAATATCCTCATGGATTCTCATGCAGCTGTGGGAGGATATTATGCAGGGAAAGCGACCACATAGAATATTCTTTGCGCATGGTTGTGGCGGCTGACCCTTCATCAGGATTCAAAAGCACATTACAAGGCTTGTGATGTATGTTAAAGAATAGGTAAACCATCGTGGAGGGATGAAATGCCTTTGAATCCACAAATGATGTTGCAGCCCTTTGAAAAGTGGGCGATCGACTTTGTAGGACTTATCAAACCTCAAGGAAAGATGGGCACGAGATATATTATCACTGTGACAGAGTACCTGACTCATAGGGCAGAAACGTAGCTGGTAAAAGATTGCACAACCACAATGGTCGTGAAGTTTTTGTTTGAACACGTATTGACATGAGTCAGATGTCTGAAGATCTTGATGAGCGATTGTGGTACACATTTCCTGAACGAGACAATTAGCATGTTGACAGAAGAGTTTCAGGTGTATCATCATAAAAGCACACCATATCACCCACAAGCTAACAGGATAGTAGAAGTGTTTAACAAAGTACTGGAGACTACATTGACCAAGGTATGCAATGCGTAGCGAAGTGATTGGGACCTGGGCGTACCCGCAGTATTATGGGCTTATAGGATGACATGCAAGAAACTGATGTGATAGACACCTTTCCGACTTGTATATGGAGTAGAGGCCATAATGCCTATGGAGTGTATCATGCTTAGTCTGTGCATAGTGATACTCACAGGTATGATGGATCATGATGCCTTGGAGGAGAGGCTTGTGCAGTTGGAGGAGTTTGAAGAAGAACGGTTTTTGGCTGGATTCCACCAGCAGGTACAAAAGTAGCACAAAACGGCTTGACACGATAGACATATCAAGTTGTTCACCTTTAAGGTGAATGATTTTGTGTTTCTATATGATAGTAAGTTTGATAAATTCCTAGGGAAGCTCAAAATGCATTAGTTGGGACCATATGTCATTAAGGAGATCACACATGGTGGCGTGGTGCAGTTGGTAAAATTAAATGGCTAAATCTTCCCAGGAAAAGTAAATGGCAATCATTTGAAGCTATACACAGGTGGTCTGGCCATTTGACTAGCCCCAAGAAGCACAGTCTTAGCATTCCAAGCAGCTGGAAAGAGGCACGAGACTATAAAATACTCTGCCTGGGAGCTGCGTGATGATATGATTGTGCGTAGTAGAGAAGTGTCACAGGGTCTGTGACAGCATGAGGGTAGTTGTGCTACCACGTGGGTTGGTTGGAAAGTGACCGTTATAGCCACTATTCACGATGTGATTCTTGTTTTGAGACCAAATGGAGCGGGTGACAGGAATTTATGATGAACTTTATGGGCTAGATTTGGGAAAATCTACCACCAAGGGAGCATTAATGGACTGAAAGTGGGGGGAACTATCGAATTCAAATTCAAAAGGTGCTATAAAGTGCAAAAGGCTACCTAGCAAGCAACACTTGGCAATTTGAGAGTTGAGCTATTGCATGCCCAGAGATTCATGAACCATGATTTGTTTGATCTTTTGAAGTCAAAGGCATTGTTTGAGCACTTACCTAAGCCGTTGATAGAATTGTGGAATAGCAGTATGGTTGCACTAGAGGAAGCCATGGATATTGGAGGGATGACTGTTGAGGAGGTTGTGCAGGCCATAACAGTAGGAGAAGCCCCAGAAAGCATTGGGATAGTCGTAGAAATTAGTAAATAGTTGTGCACATCGAGAACCAAGAAATATAAGCAGCCTATGGTACTGGTGCGCGTGTCCCCCAAGAATCCATTAAGGATGAGTCTCACCATGGAAGAAAATGGGAAGGCGATCAATTTGGAAGCTGATGAGGAGGAAGAAGACTTTGAAGAAATCCTAGTAGAGGATGAGAATGAAGAAATGGAGGAAGAAACCTAGGGTATGGACCCTCTGACCAGGATGCCTGCGTATGTTCCTCCGCGGAAGGGTGCCCAAGGACCTAGATGAGAGCAATAGCTCTCTGTAGACTCCATTGCTCCTTGATGACATCATTTTTTACGGAGCGCACTTGGGATGGGTGCCAGATCTAAAATTTGAAGGCCAGAATCTCATAGACCATGAGAAATTCCCAGACTTGGTAACCATGCAGTTAATGTGCCAGAAGAAAAACACATCAGTGGGAGTCATAGAGTTGGAACCAAACAAGTAGTTATGAGGAGTAGAGAAATTAGGATTGTTAAACCTGCTCTAGGTGCCGCATTACCATCGCACCCTAGTGACTATTTTGTCATTAGGAAGCTACTCTGCCTGGTGCATGATGGGTGTTTGTGGCTGGAGGAGCCCATCCCCATCATAGATCATCTGATTCACCGAATTACCCAGCTCCCTTACAAAGGGGAGGATCCAGCAAACATATCCGAGTGTAAAAGTGATTATTTGGCCATCACAGAGGTCATGAAGAAGAAGTTAAAAATGGAGAAGAAAAAGAGAGGGTACGCGATCTCCACTATCAATAAAGTTGCGGTAAAAGTCACAATGTAGATATTGGTTGGGAAAGTCATGCGGAATTGCCGCATGGATGAGGTGCTTGTGGTGGTGGTTGCAATTGCGACGTAGTGTGTAGAGGGGGTCTAGTCTAACTGGGTGGGTTACTTTTGTAGAGAGTTCCGGGAAAACTATCGCAAGGCACAGGAGCAGGGGAAGCCTTTCCACTATGGATGGCTTCTGCTATCCATAGTGATGGCGGCTTGGGAATTTCCAGAGGACAGCCAGTTCCCAATGATTACACAGGATCTTGCAGAGGTAGCGAAGCACGCTTTGCTATGGGAAACTAGAGATGTGTAGAGGATCAAAGACAACAAGATATTCTGGGTGTTCATAGAGATGAACATCAAAATGGGGATTAAATGCAAGCCATAGTTATTGCCCATTGTCTATAGCAGTAGGAAGAGATTCAACGTTCAAGGCAGACTTTCATCATGTGTACATCAGGGTGAGGAAGGACCCTGTGAAGGCATGGGAGGAGCTACCTTATCTGGTGATGGACGATGTCTTATTCATCGTCCTTGAGTCATGGCTGACAGAGTGGCATGCTCTAGCTAGCTCCGTGGTGGAAGAGGAGAAGTCTGCTACACAGAGGAAAAAGGAGGAGGCAAAACTGAGGATGGAATAGTTGGTAGAGAAGAGAAGGAATGAAGCAGCAACAACCAAGGCGTAGGAGGTGCATGACACTTCGAAGGTAGTAGAAGATTAGCAGAAGGCAGCTGAGAAGTAGCGCGAAGGAGAAAAGTTGCCTTCACCTGAATAGGAGACAGAAACAGAGGAAGGTGGCACAAACCCACATAGAGTGTCCACACGCTAAAGCGACATTTCCCGAGAGAGCAAGTGGGACCACGGAAAAAATTGAAGGCCTTAAATATTTCTTTCAACCCAATCACCCTTAGTGAGGGGGATCTCCATGACATAAGGGAGACAGTGTGGGACATCACCGCAGAGGCCCTCCAGCAGTTCGTGGAGGAAAGCTAGATGGTGTTGGGGGCCCTCTGGGCACAGATACAGGAGTTGCAGGTGTGCACTCCTCAGGTTGGTACTCTGTCAACCAACCTTGCAGTAGGCATGGCCACAACTGAGGAAATGCTATGCGCCTGCATGACCAACACTATAGCGCTGCCAGAGGGAGCACTGGTTATAGAAAATGAGGTCGACAGGCCTATGGTTAGTGTGCTGAAGGGAGTTGGAATAAACATGGTTTTTCTCCCTCGAGAGACGCTCTATGTTCTGTAGGATGGAGTGACTACAGAACTGCGATCCAGGGAGGGTCCCGTGCTCTGGGTCATGAGCGAGTAATGAATCAATATGGAATAGTTGAGCTTGCAGTGTGATGGGGTAGTGGTGCAGAATTGACAGATTGTGCAGGTGGTTGAGTGTTATACAACAAAATGACCCCCTCATCAGCTCGGAGGGGAAAGACACGGTAGCTGAAGTAAAGACCAAGATCACAAGCCTTGTTTCCACACTAACGTTGGCTAAACACTAACAACATACTTTATAAAGCTTCTCTGTAAACCTAAGGGAGTGTTAGTGACCCTACTAACTCTAGTTGTTGGTTCAGGAATAGCGTTAGTGGATCTTAATGAGCATCTAAAGGTCAAAGAGTGAATTGACTCATATAAATCTCTATATTCCCTCCTAAATCTACTCAGAAAAGCAATGAAACATCTCAAGTTCGACCTATTTGTGGGATTTTTAAATCCTAACGAAGGAGGCAAATGGGAAAGAGCTAAAAATCATGGCAACATCGTTGCTTTTACCTTAAGAGACTCATGAAGGAACTTGGTATCCTAACTCAATTACTACATAAGAAAATCTAGGGCTATGGTGATAAGGGTCATATCATTTGAAAGGATAGCTTACTTGATTGTCGAGCATAGTCTCAAATCTAAGCATAAGAAGTTGGTAAGAAGGGAGAGAGAGAGAAGCTGCAGGGGTAAGGGAAGGTTGATGCAACAAATGGTTGTAATCACTCTTCTGACATTAATATAGAACTACAGTTGTACTATCTACTTCGTGGTGTTGGTACTATCATTCATTTACTTGTTTGTCCAATACCTTTTAGCATGAGTAGCTTAGTCATGTGTAACTAGATGTCTTTTATGCATTCATGTATTAGTTATCAAGGTTGTATGCTATGATTATGCTTGTCTCTTTTATGTGCAGGACTTGATTTGGAGCCGGCTCAGGGGACTTCCACCTAGCTGCATTTCACTGTCCAGGAAATCTACACGGAGGCTTGAGGTAATCAATATGTTTTTCTTTGATAGCTAGTTATTGTTTATGGCCATGCATGTAACTCTTTGATAGCTGTAGATAATCTTATAGTCTGCCTAAGGTCCTAGGAAGACCTTTGAGGGTATCTCCATTCTCCATACACCGTGCATTGTATCCTCTAGTAGAATTGGCGACTCCATTGGGGACTATACATCTAGTTCTCGATTCACCCGGACAGTTCTTAGTTTCCTCCTCCTTCTAAGACCTCCCTATACTTTTGCATTCCTTTTCTGGCCCATCAAGACCTTGCTGCATTCTTCCCTCACATATTCATTCTTGGATCTAATCCTAAAATCGATGTTTTGAACTCTTTTCCCACACTAACACAGGTTAGCAGAGTAAAGAGAGCTTTATAAAGCTCCATGTCTACACAAACAGTGCATTAGTGGACCCAGTAACTCTCTATGGCCACTGCTATAGAGAATTAGTCCCCCAAATTTTGACATGTAGATGTCTGTAAACTCAAAGGGATGGGAAACCTTCTCATGGACTGAAAGAGGATGTGCAACTACATTTTGTTAGCAAGATCTGTGTCCTAAAATACTTTTTTTTTAGGAAATAAGTTTTTTTTTCTTTCTTAAAAAGTTTTTATAAAATAAAAATCAACATTTTTTTTATTCATTATTCTACTTAGCTGGTTAAAATTTGCTTTATTTTGGTTTCAAATAGTTGTTAGAAAGATTTGGAAAGATTTTTGTTGGTTATGCTGTGTATTAATGACTAGGATGCATGGAACAAATGTGAATGTATGAAATACTCTCACTTGTAGAATACAACTTATTTGATCAAATTGAATATTTTCAAAAATTGTATTTTGCATGATTTTTGAGTCAGAGTCCCATCATATATCATACGTCAACACCCCTATCGAAGACACTAAAAAAGTACACATAAAGTTTACATAAAATAAATCAGTAACTCTTTATTAACCAAACAAACATTAGTTCAGGCTAGGATCTTGTGATAAGCAGTGTGAGTAAACTACCCAAGATAAAAAACAAACACTAGTGTCATTAAAAGAGATAAAATTCCTTCTGCACTCATAATACCGGGACCACTCCAGTAAAAGTGGAGCTAAATATGAGACAACATTGGACTGTAAGTGAAGGTATCCCACCTTCTCTTACAACTCCTTTGGGTATTTTGTGTATTGGGGATCCATTCGGGGATTTCGGAGCTGAGTCAGTGACTTAGGTATCCTTCCCACATAGTGTACTATCTACAACTATGTCTCCTTCAGTGGTGTCTATGATCTGAGGTATCTTTAGTGGCTAGAATTTTAAGGATTTACACAAGGTGACTGGGGCAGGTTGCCCTGGTACCTAACACAGACGAACCTACTCTATCTTCAGTTTTTGGGAGGGTGCTCATCTTCACGAGAGACTTGGCCCCTCAATCTAAGGTTCACGTGAAGCTCTAGAGTAACTGTAACAGTACATCTAGCCAACCTTCTCTTTTATTCATTGAGATACTGGGTTTCATCTCCAGTGATTGGTTCTTATCAAATAGTGTCATTTCCCTCTAGTTGCTGATTGATCCACTTAGTGTATTTTTTATATTTTTTAGGAACCCAAGTGTTATCATTAAGACTTTAACAAATATCAGGATAAAACTTATTAATAAAAATTAGTGGTCACCATGGCTACATCCAGACCTTGTCGTCAATCTAGCCGATTGTTAGGACTTCCTCCACTCGTTGTGGAAGATTTGTCGAGCTCCAGTGAACCGGATTCCCCATCTTCGAGAAACCAGTCTCCAAGATCTCACACAGAAGCTGTTTGGACAACTAACGATTCAAGCTTACCGGAGGATTTCTTTACTACAGGATTTCTTCCTCCCTATAACCCTCTGATCACGAATCTATTGGACCCACTCTTGGTTCTTGTGGAACCTGTACTCCCTATGTCTTCAGTTGGAACATTTCCATCCATCCCATCAACGACTAATGGGTCGTGGAACTTTTTGGACACTTTTGGTCCCTCACCACTTCCCTAGTCGACAATCACTACTACACCATGTGGAGGTTTGCCGTTACACCAAAACCCGCAGGTGTTGGTAAACATTACAAGCCAGTAACTAGGATCCCCAGGGTGGAAATTACAGATTCTATAGAGGTGTGGTGATTCTTCCAACACCCCCCCTTAAATGCAGCTCGGGGGAATCGAACCTGGGTCCAAGCTCTGATACCATGTAGGAATGTACAGGGTAAGTTCCTCAGACAGAACACCAGAAGGACACCGCTCACAAATAGATCACAGATCAATACACCAGTATTTTGACGTGGTTAAAACCCTCAGAGAGGGAAACAGTCCACGGCCTGCGCCAACGTGGCTACTACAGGCAATTTATTAATAAAAGAATGAAAATTTACATAAGCTTCTCTCATGCACGGTTAACCTACAAATGACCCTCCATGCGCTTTAAATAGAATTCATGGACCAATCGGGTGTCAAGCCACGGATCAAGTGTCGGTAAGACCGAGGAGAGAATGAACCGTCGGATCACTACATATCGTGACCGTCGGATTGTAAGTTACAAAATGTACAACGGTAAAGAAACACACTTTACCTAACTCTATACCTAACTCTATTCTAGACCAAGTTGAACTTAACTATTTCCTATGTGTCGGAATATCCTAACATCCCCCCTTAAGAACAACTTGGGATAGGATTGAGGGATTTACAAATATGACACAATAGGAGAAGGAAGGAGGCACTAGAGCCTATCTCCCCTTAGTGACAACTTCCTGAACTCCAAGCATATATCGAAGTTTAGTGAACTTCGCCTCTGTGAGAGCCTTTGTGAAGATGTCTGCAACCTGATCATCTGTTGAACAATATTGCACTTCGAGAACATGGTCATGAATGAGCTTTCTGATGAAGTGCATGTGAAGTTCAATGTGTTTGCTGCGCTGATGCTGAACTGGATCTTTGCAAAGCTGAATGGCACTTTGATTATCACACCAAAGTGTAGTCGGATGCTGCTGTTCAAAGCCAAATTCTGATAGGATCTGACGAAGCCACAAGGCTTCCTTACTAGCTTCCACGGCACCACGATACTCTGCTTCTGCTGACGAAAGAGAAATGGCAGCCTGTTTCTTACAAGCCCATGTAATAGGTCCTGAACCAAGAGTGAAGACATAACCGGCAGTAGACTTCCGATCATTAGGGTCACCAGCCCAATCAGAATCAGTGAAACCAACTAATAGAGGAGCGGCTGTGGCACTGTAATGAATCCCAAACTGTACTGTACCTCGAACATAACGAAGTATTCTTTTAGCTGCTTTCCAATGACTTTCACGGGGGTTTTGCATAAAACGAGCAACAAGGCCAACAGCAAAGGAAAGGTCATGACGAGTATGGGTTAAATACAAGAGTTTTCCTACAAGTTGATGGTATAAGGTAGCATCAACTTCAGGAGAAGTACAAGAGACTGAAAGTTTGACTCTAGATTGAAAGGGAGAAGGAGCTGGCTTACAATCTTCCATGTGAAAATGACGAAGAATATCACAAGCATACTTGGACTGGGAAAGGGAAATACCCTCCTTGGATTGCAAGACTTGAAGACCGAGAAAAATAGTGTAAGTGTCCTAAGTCTGTCATTTCAAATTTCTTTTTAAGGCTGGACTTCACATGGTTTATAAGGATGGGATCACTACCAGTAAGAATAAGAATCAACATAAAGAACAAGGATGATAAGAGAGTTTCCCACTTTCTTGGTGTAGACAGTATTGTCAGAATGACACCTAGAAAAGCCAGATTCTAAAAAAAAGCTATCCATGTTGGCATACCAAGCCCGAGTAGCTTGCTTGAGACCATAAAGAGATTTCTTAAGTCGACATACAAGGCTGGAGTCTGTTTGGATGAAGCCAATGGGTTGTTCCATATAGATTTCTTCATGCAAGTCCCCATGCAAGAAGGCAGATTTAACATCCATCTGATGGACTTCCCATTTTAAAGAGGCAGCAAGGGAAAGAACAAGGCGGATAGAGTTCATTTTGGCAACAGGGGAAAAGGTTTCAGTGTAGTCAATGCCTTCAACCTGTGAAAAGCCCTTAGCAACAAGACGAGCTTAATGTTTATCAACTTTCCCATCTGGTCCATACTTGGTTCTGTAAACCCATTTACATCTAACAAGTTTGCGTCCCTTTGGTAGAGGAACAAGATCCCATGTATCATTTGCCAACAATGAATGATATTCTTCATTCATAGCTGCTTCCCAATGTGGATGGCCTGAAGCTTCTGCAAAAGTGTCAGGATCATGAATTACTGGAGCTTGAGCCAGTAAAGAAGAGGCTCTTTCAAACTGAGAACG
>APFE031153245.1:120560-132747 GCA_000404065.3 Pinus taeda | reverse complement strand
ACTTTACCTAACTCTATACCTAACTCTATACTAGACCAAGTTGAACTTAACTATTTCCTATGTGTCGGAATATCCTAACACACCATTGATGGCGACCCCTGTTATCCCATTTGTCTTAGGTACAAACCATCACATGACACCCTCCATGACCCTAACCCAGTCTATGTTATGTTCGACCCCTTTAGTGTCAAGCTCTATACCTTCGACAAGTGCTACATATAATGCTCCTTATAACGCTCAATATAGCACAGTTAGAACGGGTCTCGTCAACCAAAAATATGGTTGGCATCCATTGTACAGTTCAAACCCCTAGATTCAAGTATCTGGGGGCACTCCCAATATGCATATACCAGTCGGGAACGTAACAGTTCCCTCTCCATTTTCAGGCATGCATGGTTAGTCACTGATTCACATGAGTGCTCCTTATGTCAATCAAGGACATATGGTTAGTTTTGTGGTGGGAAAGAATCCTCAAGGAGGTCCCAACCAATCCATGGGGGCACCCTACTCACAATTTCAAAGGAGTCGATGGGGCACTACTTATCTTGGGGACAATTATATACCCCAATATCACAATCCCCATGGAAATCCACATTACAATGCCATACCCCAAGGCAACTACTATACCACGCAACCTATGTATAATATTGGGACTCAAATGATGGGAGGACTGCAAGGATCCTCAAGTCATATGTCATTGCCTTGGTTCGAGTCAGGGGCACCACACACTTTCCCTTTCTTAGCAATGTTGGATATCCCTGACTTGTACAAACTTACAAATGACCCCATCTATCATAATTTGATTTGACTGCCAATCCTACATAAAATACCAATAGACATCCCCAAGTTCGATGGGAAACAAGGGGAGGATCTGGGCACCCATATCACCACCTATCATCTTTGGTGTGTTTCTAACTCCATGGTGGATAATAGTGTCTGGATACGATTTTTTCCTTGCACCTTCACTGGAAACGCAACCAAGTGATACACTGAGTTACCACACACGTCAGTAAATACCTTTGATTCTCTAGCAATGGAATTCTTAAAGCACTTCCAGCTACCCATCCGCTATGACACTAGGATAGAGCTCCTCACTTCATTACCTCAGGATATCACCACCCACATCTCCGATCATATACATGAATGGAGATGTAGGTAGAGGTTAGTCAAAGCTCCCCTCCCAGACTATCTCTTAGTAGACTGGTTCTGCAAGTCTCTACTCCCACAAATTGTTAAGGATGTTGCATTAGGTGGTGCAGTCATAGAAGACCAATCCATACATCATGCCCAACACTTAGATTTGATATATTCACAGTCTGGCACTCTTTACAATGTAATCCCCAATGCCCCTCACAACTCCAATGCTTCTGCTACTCAACACCTCATAGTGCATGCCAATGGGATTATCGGCGCAACCTCTGGGGATGCTGTAAATCAACTCAGCAGTCACATTGCTCAGATGTCAGTAGACCCCTCTACCAAATTGACTACTCTTCCCACCACCGTGATAAATTCTATGCAGTCTATGTAAAAACTTGGTGGTAAGAACAAGAAGAATAAGAAAAATACCACTCCTTTTGAGGAGCAGTCAAAAAAGTAGCAAAACCTAAAGTAGAAGGCCACTACACCTCCCGATGATGGAAAGGATAAACCTACCAAATTCCCTTGCAAAATCTGTGTTGAAGACCACATGACCTATCGATGCCTGCGTCTTTAGTAATGCACAAATTTCATTGCTAAAAAGGATACTGGTAGGACCCTCACTATCCTTAATAATCCTTTTCATGCTTAGCAATAGCAACACCTTATTGCAAACCAACCCCAACCCCCTCAAGGGGGCAACAGTGGTTCACAACATCTTTAGCTGGTGAAGGATCCTCTACCATTTACACCTTTGAAATGGCAGACCTACAAACAAGAGCCAAGTCCTATGGAGCTCCTGTTGCTCATGTAGAGGAACCTTCCTCAAGTCAATATCCACTGCCGCCTAATGATTTTCATATCGAAAGGTTGGTTGCTAACCTTGTGATTCGCCCCCCAAAATGGGAACTTCAATGCACAACAAACAATACATCTGCACGTGCTGCCCAAAACTATAGCATTGTAGAAGACTTGTCGCAAGCACCGTCAGCTATGTCGGCGCTCAAAGTATTACCAACATGTCGAGCACAAAGGAAATATTTGCTTTCGGCTATTGGTGGTATCGACCCATAAGATTCCATGCTTGCAATTTTTGACATGGAAAAGTGTAAACCTCTCCTTTCCCACCAACTTGCATTTCAGGTGCAAATTTTTTTCGAACAGTAAAGGTATACATAGAACTGTCATCGAGGAAGGTTCTTCTACCTGTGTCATGTCAGCTTCATGTTGGCTCGCTTTGGGTTCTCCAACCCTATCCCCGCCATCAACTTCCCTTAAAGCTTTCGACGGCCACACTTTCATCCCAAAAGGTTAGCTAGCTAGCTACGCCATCACCTTGTATGGGAAAACAGTAATGGTGGACATAGAATTCATAGATAAAAAGCTCGACTATAATCTCTTGCTAGGTTGCAGTTGGACATATGCCATGATGGTCATTGTATCTACTATCTTTCGCATCATCCTATTTCTATTGGATGGAAAGGTAGTTACAGTGGACCGGCTGTCTTTCTGCACCCCTAATTATTCTTGTTACCAAGTGGCTCTATACCACTAGTAGGTGGTGTACCTGACTCTTACGTCAGTATCAGTACTGGTCTACTGAAGGCTTCTTCCCTGATGGGTTGTTTCCCTCTTCAGCCACCCAAGGTTTCACAGACAGTCAATATGCTGTCATCTATTCCTCATGAACAGACCGATCCATGGATCCTACCGGCTCTTTCAGACATTGAAACTTACAAAGAACAAATGCCGCTATCACCAGCTAAATCGGAATACCAAGCCATTCAATTTGCATCCAAATCTCCAGTCACTTTTGTTACGGCCAACAGTACCACTGCCCCCCCCCCCCCCTCCATAACCACTCCTTCTTTAGATCCACTCAATCAAGTCCTACCTACGGACTAAGTTATTAGAGAAATCATGAGTTTAGAAGAGCAACCTTGGGAGGAATCGCACCATTGTGTTTCGATATCTAATTTGGAAAAGATGCCTCTTCAAATCCTATCACTTGACATACCAGAAATCATTTCCTCCCCCTATACGACTATCCAAACTTTGTACACGAAAGGAAACATGGGCAATATTTGAAAGACATTTCTCATCGATATTTTGGTCAAGACAGGCATCATGGAAAACATCTAGATTGGAGTGGATTGCAATCCTAAGTAAATTGCAAGCTTCACCTACCTTTTTAAGGAATTACGCGATGTATTCACCTGGTCTTATGAGGAAATTCCTAGCATAGATCCGTCTATTGTCAAGCATGAGGTCAAGCTTTACGACAATGATAAACCTATTCATCAAAGGCTTCGACGGACCCATCCCTGCAAAATGGCAGCCATAAAAAATGAAGTGGAGAAGTTGTTACATGTGGGTTTCGTCTATCCTATTCCTTTAATGGAATAGTTTTCCAATCTGGTTCTTGTCGACAAAAAACAAGGAACCATCCTTGTATGTGTCGACTATCGATACTTTAACACCGCATGTCCCAAGGATAATTATCTGACATCGTTCATCGATCAAATCATCGATGACTGTGCTTGTTGTGAATCATTTTCATTCATGGATGGATTCTCAGGTTACAACTAGATTGCTATAAAACCCAAAGACCAGCACAAAACCACCTTCGTCTACTCATGGGGCACCTTTGCCTATCGCAAACTCCCATTTGGTTTAAAGAATGTTGGAGAAGCTTTTCAAAGAGCCATGGACTACACATTTCATAATATCAGGCATATTGTTCAAGCTTACTTGGATGACCTTCCAGCCCATTCCAAGCAATGAACGCAACACCTAAACCATTTAAGAGCCATCTTTCTTAGGTGTCGGTTTTACAACATCCGCTTGAATCCACATAAATGTGTTTTCTTTGTCGAGTCTAGATGCTTGCTTGGATTCATTGTATCCAAGTACAGGATTAGGGTTGATCTAAATAAGGTAAAGGCAATTACTCAATTGCCTGAACCATAATCCGTTCTACAACTCCAATGTTTGCAAGGGAAAGTAAACTTTTTATAACGGTTCATCATAAACTATGCTGAGTTGATGAAAGGCTTTATGCACCTACTTAAGAAGGGAGTGCCGTATCTATGGGATGATCAAGCTCAATGATCATTTGATGCCTTGAAAAAGGCACTTATATCAGCCCCACTCCTTAGCACTCCCAACTACGACTGTGACTTTCTTCTATACCTGGCAGCCTCACCATTCTTTCTCGGAATGATCCTGGTTCAAACTCATGATGACCAGAGTGAACATGTGATCTATCATCTGTCCAAAGGCATGGCTAGGCCCGAACTCAGATATTCACATGTGGAAAATCTATCATTGGTAGTCGTCTTTGTTGTCAACTGATTTTGACACTACATCCTGGTGTGACATACTACTGTCATCACCTTGGAGAATCTCGTGAGACATATTTTGTCTCATCAAGTAATTGGAGGAAAATATTCGAAATGGATAGTGATCCTCCAACAATTTGATTTGGTTTTCACAGCTGCCAAGGCAAAGAACTCTTTAGTCTTCACCGAACTTTTGTCAGACCTTCCGATTGTCGATCTTAACAAGATAGCCCATGATCCTCTTTTAGATGAAGCTGTCTATCTTATCGACACCACTAACCCTTGGTACAGTGACATTCTTGTCTACCTCCAAGCACAATGGTTCTGCCCCGAACTATCGACAGGTGACCGTTGTCGCATCCGCCACCAAGCGCGATAATATCTAGTGATTAATGATACATTATATTGTCATGGTGCATATACAGTTCTTTGACGTTGACTCACTCATGAAGAGGCAAAACATGTTTTAAATGACTGCCATGCTGGGGCATGTGGCAGTCATATTTCTGGCATATCTACTGCACAAAAATTCTTGCGCGTAGGATATTACTGGCTGACCTTGTTCAAATATTGTGTTAAGGCCATCTGGCAATGCCATCCTTGTCAAGTGTTCACAAAAAAAATGCACGCTCCTTTGGTCCTACTCCACCCAGTTATCTCCGTCAGCCCCTTTCCCAAATGGGGGATCAACTTCGTAACTTGCAGTCCTATTTCCTTTGTTGGACACAACTATAGCATAGTAGCTATGGACTATTTCACGAAGGCCAAAGTCCTTCCTACCTACTGGGCCGATGGGGAAACCACGACGCTATTCATATTCAATCAGGTTATCTGTCATTTTGGTGTACCCCGCACGATCATTATAGACCATGGATCTCATTTCTGGAACCACATGATGTCTAACTTAACATCGCTGCTAGGTTTTCGTTAGGATCAATCATCCTCCTACTACCCCCAAGATAATGGTCAAGTAGAGGAAATCAATGGTGTCTTAAAGACCATCATCCGTAGGTTGGTAGGAAATCATAAAACCAATTGGCATTGAATGTTATATTCAATGCTATGGGCATACCAAACTTCAGTAAAAATTGCTACAGGCTTTACACTGTTTCAACTAGCTTACGTCCTGGAAGTAGTTTTACCCATCGAGTGTCAGATCCCTTCCATAGAAATAGTTGTTGAACTCCTGCCCAAAACTATTGTCGAAGAAGAGAACCTGCTATACCTCAATCAACTGGACGAAACCTGTCGAGATGTCGAATTGGCACTCGAGGCTCACAAGTGCCAGGTAAAAACCCAATATGACAAAAAGGTCAAGTATCATTCTTACCAAGAGGGAGATCTTGTTTTGCTCTATGTTGGGCATGGAATCCCCCCACAGCATGTTTTGGGGCTCAAAGCCCAAGTTTTGAGTAATATTATTATAAATCCCCACGAATTGCGGGTGCGAAATATATGTTAGAGTCATAGGGCTGTCTACCCTAAGTTTGAATGGAATGTCGGCCTACCCATGGTCCACGGACCATGGGATTGTATAAATAGAGCAAGGCTATAAGTTGTAAAGAGATCATGATCATCATAGAATAGAATGGATAAAAGGAGATAGTGAAGCATAGCAGAAGAATCTAAGTGTGTCTTGGGTCATAGTAGTAGGAAGAGGCTCTGTAGCTGAGTGCACAGAGGCCTAGTAGAGTCTGTAGCTGAGTCTGCGGACCCCTACAGCTGAGTGCGTAGGGTAGAGTTGAGTCTGTAATTGAAGAAAATATTAATAAAGAAAGGTTTTGTTACACACATTGTGCATCTGTTATGAGTTATTACATGTTTGATCTCATTTGCAATTATACTATTTATTTATTGCATGCACTTATATGAATTGTGAATATTGTTAAGTATAACTGAAAGCGTACAAATAAGCTAAGTTAATCAACTAATATCGGGATACTAGTAAGGACTTGGGTAATAACACTGTTCAGCCCCCGAGTAGGGCTACGTGAATGAAACATCTCAGGTTGCGAGGTATGGGCAAGTGCGCATAGCGACGTGTGCACAGGGTTGAACCACAGACCACTTGAAACCATCAGACATCTCCAGGGTGCAGAAACTTGGTTCTAGCACCCTCCCATACTACTTCGGGTGAGATCTGAGTCTACGCTCCATGGATTGTTGCTGAAAGGGCTAGTAGTATCGGGATTTTGTTTGACTAAATCACCTTTGAACTTGGGTCAGGCCCCAACAAGCCAACAAATGGTTCCATTGTCAGGACCGGGATCTTCATAAGGAATGTCTTATGTCATGTCACTGGAATCCAACAAAGAAAGAAATTGAAGGGTAGTTGGGCAAAAAGATTCACGAGTTTGCGATGCAGGAAAACAAGAAACCATGACTATCAAAGGAATAATGATTAGACCACTACTTATATATGGAAATCCATGAGATTTTCTTTGCATCCTTACCCTCTCAATTGTACAAGTGGATCATGAAGCTAGTAGATAGTCAGGGAAGGTGCAGGTTTGCCAAACCGATTGTGTGGACTCTAGAATTGGTGCGCAAACTAGAAGCATTAGAAGATAAGATCACATGTGCTTTGGACCATTGGCTCGATCGAATTATAGGAGGATTTATCACCAAGTTCATCGTAGATATGAACATCAGCTACAGCGAGGCGGAACAACACTTCCTCAAGGGACCGCGAGGTAAGTACATTAAATTTTTGAACACTTGGATTAAAATTCTAATGTGTGAAAAGCGGGTTATGCAAATAAATTGATGTTTGGGACTACGCGAAGTGGGAGAATATGTAGAAATGAAGGTAGTGTAAAGATAGAAAATAGCCCCTTGATTTCTTCGTGGTGGGAAAGTGAGGAAGAGCTCACAAATGTTTCTCTCAAAAGCGTGATTAGTCTGATAAGGCAGAATATTCTATGCATACCACCCCCACCTACACCTCCATCAGTTTCACCATTGTCACCCCCATCTCTGCCCACACGACCTCTGCCACCACCACATTTCAATATGGCGAGTGCGATAAAATGTTCGGTGTTCAAAGGAGTAGGGATCGAAGACTCAAACCAATTTTGGTTTGTAGTAAAAGTTGTATGGGAAGCACAAGGAGTCATGGATGATAATATAAAGAAGGCAACGCTGGTAAGCACATTGCAGGATTGTGCACTAACATGGTATAGTAAGCATTCTAATGACCATCCAAATGTAGGGATCGCAAATATCCAGGCCGCACTGAACAGGGAATTTAGAAGGCCAAAATCAGAGACATAGTCGATTATTGGGTTTAAGGAAATAGCAATGCTTCCAAGTGAGACGCCATGGGATCTAGACTAGAGACTGAAGAGTATGATTTGCGAACCCAACATGACCTTGATAGATGGAAAACACTATGCATGGTTTGTAGCATCACTAACACTGCCTTTAAGGACAACGTTGTCACAACAAAAGTTATTTACCTAGGCCGAAGCTTTGGAGATTGTGATGAGATTGCATGAGGCCCTAATACAAGATCTTGGCCTGGGATTCCAAAAAATCCACATGCAACTGTAAAATTTGTGTCTAGAAATGCAGAGTTTGAAATAGGACATGACAACTTGGCCAGAGGCGTGTGAGGAGGTATGGTGCATAAAATGCAAAGGCCAGGGGCATGACAAGGACAACTGTCTAGTTTTCACAAACTACTTGGCAGGAAGAGAGCCGATGCCATTAAGACCAGAGGCACAAGTAGGACCAAGCACGATTCTTACATTATGGTGCATGATTTTTTAGATAGGAGGAAAACGCACTGCATATAATTGTCAACTATTACAGAAGTATACATAGACGTCCCAACAATTGTTTTGTAATTTCTGCAGGTCAGTAGGCCATGATGAGTGCACCAAAAGAAGTTACGAGATGATGATGGATTGGACTAATGCCTATAGAGTACAAACCAAAATGTGAGCCCTTGATCCTAATGCAGGGATGGCGCGTGCTGGATCTTAGGGGTGCGGATGAGGTCAAGGTGGAATGTGACCAGGAAGGGGTCATAGACAATTGATTTGTTACAATTGCGGAGGGACAGGTCATTATGCCCGCGATTGTACAAATCCGACGAGAGAATCATGTTTATATTGTACCCAATTTGATCATGAGAGGGAGGACTACCCTACACTAACAGCGAGTTTGCATAATAAAGGAGTACTCCAGCATAATAAAGGAGGACCCAAATGTAAACATCATGCTTCAAAGTGGTATCACAATAGGAGATGACAAAGGTAAGTAGCTAGAAGAAAGTGCATGGGTTTGCAAGGCTCCTACAAAGGAAACTGAATTTGATTTGGAGCGCATGAAGGAGACATTCATGGAAGCTAAGAAAAGCTTCACGGAGGCCTCCACTTCAGGTAGTAAGGATCAACTAGAATCAGGGATGGATCCTTCAATGTTGACTACCTTTCTGGAGACATGTATGAAGCTACTACACGACCACAAGGTTGTGAAAGGATTACAGGAACTTATCACTAGGTGCAATGGGTCAGGAGAACCATGTGTAGTCTGGAAGCTCGGAAAGCACACATCATGAAGAGGAAGGGAAATGAGACTAACTACACAAATTGGAGAATATGAAATGGATAGAGTGGTTCTGGATCTAGGGTCGGACATGAATGTACTGCCAAATTAGACACGGGAACGCATGGGAAGGCCTGCGTTGCAATGATCCCCTATTCAATTGTGAATGGCGAACCAACAGAAGATCCTACCAATGGGGAGATTGCAGGGAATAACATAGACATCGAAGGTGCAAGAGTGCTTCTAGATTTCAAAGTGATAGAGATTGTCAATGAAAGCAATCCCTATCTGACGCTACTGGGAATAGATTAGGCCATTGATATGAACGGAGTGATAAATCTAAAGAAGCGCAAAATGATTTTTGAGAAAAAGTCACTACGCATAGTAGTACCTGTAGACCCTACGGAAGGATCGTGCTACACAAAACCAGTGCACAATGATGATAGTGATGACAATGGCAACTGTATCTACAAGATAACCGCTCGAGAGTAGGATTGGGTGAATCCAAAAACATATGGTAGGATTTCGTGGGAGTGCGAAAGCTCCTGCACTTCGAATTCAGACGAAGAAATAGAATGATGGCAGAATGGGTTACATGAGGTAACCACGCTCAATTGCAACATGATGGTAAGATCATTGCACTACATGACAATAGAGGTAAGGGATATTCCTATGTACGATGGGTTGGCAGCAGTGAATGCATTCCTAAACAAATTTGAAAGAGAAGTGCCAGAACAACAGTGGTTTGATGCTTTGAAATGGGTACTGCATGCTATCCCTGCAAGGTCATCAGGTACACATCAGATAAACTTTGAGGAATGGCATGGATGTAGAAGGATGATGTGCCTACGATTTGGGAAACCACAGATGTGGTTAGCAAACAAGTATGATAGATGGGATGATCCACATACACCTCGCGAAATGGACCAAGGTCTACAGGGAAGAGCCATAGCCTGAATGGGTGCATTTGTTCTATCATACCCTGGTGTTTTCACGTCGAATGTTCATTGTGCCAACAAAGGGAACCAACTAGATTGTAGACCCCAATTAGATCCGCTTTCATTTGGAGTGGCTAGTTCCAACGGGTTTTAAAGGATCCCGTAAACTGTTATAGGTGTTGAAAGGTTGCTTCTTGGAGGAATACTTCAATTGAATCAACAAAATAAACAGCTAACCTATATGTATCAAGTCCTATATACACTGATTCTACCTACTTATGCTAGTTCTAACTATTCTAATCTATCATGCAAGAGCATAATAAAAGAGATTAAACATCATATATAGTTTCCAAGTCCAAATGAATCAATTACTGAGTTCACCAATGAAAAAGGTTGTATTTAAGCTTAATTGCAATCTAATTATTCATACAAGAATACAAATTCTTGTTTCTACAAATAAAATTTTCAACTAATGTTTAATATAGCTTCGAATTGGAGACCGCTCATGAGTTAACCATGATAACGAATTATATTCAAATAACCAAGACTAGTCATAAGTTGTCTGTTATCACTGTGCACAAAAAAAAACATATATATCCTCATCCCAGTCACAACACCTTGATTCCAAACATAAAATAAAAAGGAAAATGAATCTAAAAAAAGGCTTCTTCTTGACCGAAACAGTCTTCCTTATTAGCACAATAAAATTGACCCCTCTTCTGCCAAAAAAAAGTCATTTTCCTCTGTCTAGAGGTGATACTTATGGAGAAACAGAACTGACCGTCGATTTCTCTCGAACTTTGGCCCTCCCTCTTCCTTTCCATATTTAAATTAAAATATACAAAATGTAATGGTTAATGAAACAACAAACACGTTGAATCCATTGCTACTGGATCGTTCTATTTCCTGAAGAAAAATAAATGGATGTTGGTAGAAAGAGGAATGACTGCATGCCATCCCTTTTGAACATGTATTGACTAAATGTTATTCCTTTTTATTCCCTAAAGGCAAAAGTAGATAGTGCACTCATTTTTCAACATGTGGCTTGATTTAAGGTGTATCCGGAGGTAATAATAGCTTGATTGGATGTGTTCATATGTTTCTTCGACAAATTGCGAGGTAGAGTGTTGTGTGGTTGTTTTCATCCATCGAGCCTTATAAAACTTGCACAAATCTAGTAGACGAAGGGATTTTTTGTAGGATTCATAGAACATTGTACATATGAAACAAATCTCTGAACCCATACCTCCTTTTCTTGGACAGGTATTTCAGGATTTAAGATCCTTTTGCAAGTTAGAAGTTGCAATTGAAAGCTTTGTTACAAGAGTGGAAGGGCTGGAGGGAGGATAAGCAACAAGAAATCACCGTAGTATGTTTCATAGCTCCCCACTATGTATGATTTCCCTGTTTCTTGTCATAAATTCCTCTGTTTCAGCTAGGTCTCACTTGCATCTTTTCCCCACAACCATTCCTGATGCTTGTGCATCAGTTCATCGACCTCGCTTTTCTTCTCTTGGTCCTCACCTGTAGAAATAATTAACATTAGCTATGATTATGAGAGATATGATAGAAAATCCTAAAACAAACCTTACCTTCATAAAAACTTTCTTAAAGAGAAATATTCTGCAACTAGGGGTTATATGAGTCCTTCCGGCTCTAAATCTCAAGAGGGCGTGATGTTTTTTGGGGACTGATGATTAGAAATGGATTGCAACCATAATTAATAAACCATTGAACCATTCAGATTTGAGGACATAATTCCATTTGAAAACTACATTTATCATTCGAAGAGATGAAAGATCAAACTTCCCAAGGGACCTATTCAAATTTTCCCCTAGAGCAGGTTTTAATAGGGTGGTGGTTGTGGCCATAAGAAAAACTCTAAAAGTGTTGTTCCCTGGAGGGAAAAACAAAAAAAAAAAACACTCCAAAAAGGTGTTGTTCCCTTTAGGGAACAACAAAAACACTCCAAAAATGTGTTGTTCCTTTTAGGGAATAGCAGTTGTTCTCTGGAGGGAAAAACAAAAACAATCCAAAAAGGTGTTGTTCCTTTTAGGGAATAGCAACTGTTCTAGGGAGGGAACAACAAAAACACTTGAAAGTGGTTGTGGCCACAACAAAATGGTGAACAACTGGGTGAACCAATTATCTCTGTTACCAATTAAAATTTGATCCGCAAAACATTAGGGTGTTAAGATAAACTTGAAATGCAAAATG